>JAWPHD010008177.1:0-118450 GCA_037043455.1 Cyrtodaria siliqua
TGGAAAAATAAGTATAGTTTTTCCCCTAAAAAATATAAATTCCCCTCCGAATTGCCGAAATGCGAATAATCGGCCATCGTTTTGTATTATTGCCGTAATATGCGAAAATCGGCCGTCGTTGTTTATCAGTGCCGAAATGGCGAAAGTCAGACAGCTGTCATCTATGTCAGGGGAAGTAAGTCACGCTGGTAAACAAAAGAACGGAATACGGTATGTCGTAAAATAAACCTCATCAAGGTAGAGCACTGCGCAAATCAGTGATCTCCCTTTACGAGATTTCTTTTACGACATCCCGTATTCCGTTCTTTTGTTTACCAGCGTGTCACGGAAAATGTCTCTAACTGGAAGCAATTCAACAAGAAAATCAGAAAAACGGACGCAAAAAAATACGCGCAAAATTGATTCTTTCTTCACTGACTGTGAGTCAGCCGGTACATCTAGTCAATCCACTAGCACACAACATTTGACCGAGTCAAGATTATGACAATCTGGTGGGAGTGAATTCAAAACGTTAAACATAGAGTGATGGCCTTATAATCATAAGATGTATGATAGCAATTCAATTGAATTGCCATATTAAAGTTAATCATGCACTTTAAACTTGTTTACAATTTGTTTCCCCTTTTCACTAAAACGCCGGCGGCCCGCGAAAATTATTCCCCATCTCAAAGGCCCCAGGGCCCCTTCCCTTTTCCAGAAAAAAAACCCTGTCCGTCAAGTAGTTTCAGAGAAGTAGTCCGCTACAAGTTTTTACTATATAACTCTATGTAACCATAGATGGCCACTGGCAGCCATGTTTAACGTCAAATAATATAATTTTCCACAAGGATCTACATCATGTCATGCTGATCATTTTAGAAAAAGTCCAATATCAATATCACTTATAGTTTTCAAGAAGTAGTCGCTACAAACTCTATTTTTTAAAATCTATTTTTAGCTGTGACGGCCATCTGAATTTCCGGCCGACCTGAAATTTGATAGGATCAATTAGACATCAAGAGCAACATTCCTGTAAAGTTTCATGACAATCCACCAAGTAGTTTCAGAGGAGTAGTCGCTACAAGTTTTTCTATATTAACCTCTATGTAAACAAAGATGGCCGCTGGCAGCCATGTTTAACTTTGCATCAAAACGATTTTTGACTAGGATCAACATCATGTATGCTGATCATTTAAGAAAAAGTCCCATATCAATATCACTTATAGTTTTCGAAGAAGTAGTCGCTACAACTTATTCGTTTAAAATCTATTTTTGCTGTGACGGCCATCTTGAATTTCCGCCGACCTGAATTTTTCTAGGATCAATAAGACATCAAGAGCAACATTCCTGTAAAGATTCATGACTATCCGCCAGTAGTTTCAGAGAAGTAGTCGCTACAAGTTTTTACAATATACTCTATGTAAACAAAGATGGCTGCTAGGCAGCCATGTTTAACGTTGAATCAAAACGATTTTGACTAGGATCAACTTCATGTCATGCTGATCATTTTAGAAAAGTACCATATCAATATCACTTATAGTTTTTCAAGAAGAAGTCGCTACAAACTTGTATTTTAAATCTCTATTTTTAGCTTTGGCGGCCATCTTGGATTTCACATCAATCATGATTTTTGGCTGTAGGATCACTAGACTTATGGGCAACATTTCCTGTAAGTTTCTTGAATATCATCCAGTAGTTTCAGCTGTGAAGTCGCTACAATAAAAGTTTACGGACAGACGGACGGTCGACAGACGAAACGGACAGACGGACAACGGACGCCGCACCACGCGTAAGCTCTGCTGATCTCTGATCAGTAGAGCTAAAAATATTACTTTGACTCTAGATAATACTATAAGGAAATCCAGCACAAATTAACTGGGCTAGGACAAGAAATGACAGAGCTTTTAGACCTGTAAACACAGCTTACACACAGAGCCTGGGTGGACTGGGATGCAACACACCCTGGGGTATTTCATTAGAAGCTCTCTTAATTCCTTCGAATAGTCGAGCTAATAAATGAATGAATTATTGATTAAAGTCGACTTATTACCTTTACTAATAGTAAGTATATTTTATCCTAATTTTGACCCTGAATTACCAATATATTTTTTGAATGGCAATTAATATGTTTGCCTTGATATTAGACCTGCCTTGTTAAAGGACTCGGACAATTCATGTGCATGATATGAAGCACCATGTGTTCCACAAATCTTGCCCTCAGTGTGTATTAAACAAAAGTATGTTTAACAATACATAAACACAATTTTCATACGATCAAACCACAACAAATGAGACAAGGTCGCAACTCGATATTAGTTGGCGTAAGTTCAAAAGATTGCACCTACGCAGATAAACAAAGTAAAATATAAACATTAATTGATTCGATGCGATGTGAAACAAAAAATACACAATGGTCGATACAACCGATAATCGAGTGGAATCCCCGACAAATATAAAACAATTCTAAAAATAGAAACAGCTCGCTTGTATATATGCATGACGTGTATAATCACCGGAAACGGTGTTGCATTGTGGGAATGAAAGGTGGCCTCGTGTACAAAATGTAATGTGATCAATATCAATTTGCTTTTGTTGGTTTTAAGTAGGCCGATTATGATAGTCATCAGGATTATAGTCGATGAACGGGTGGATGAATGTAAACAAGAACTTGTGCAATTCAGCAGTGACAATGCATATTGGAAATCATTCACAGAGTGTGGATAGGTAGAAATGACGAGAGATATTATTACCATCATAAATAATTCTGCAGTGCATTGAATATAAATGTTTTACGACAGGATAAATACACAAGAGTGCAATCACAGTAAGTAATAAACAATCATCTGACACATTTGAAATATTTATTACTATGCAATTCCGATATAACTGATGCCACACCCAATGCATTTCTCTAACTTTAGAATGAGGAACAAACCTTACACCTTACAAAACCCTCTCGAGCAAAAGTACTCTCCCCAGCACTAAGAATAACCTATGGTAATACATTTATGACTTTTTATTCTGAGTTTGGACATTCTAAAGACCGATGCGCTAGTCATGGGCTATTGTTACTCTGTACATGACCTGCATCCATATGGTATAGGATTAGGTTATTTCGAGCCTTCCACAAGATAAAGGAAGGATATACTGGCTGTATACCAGATATCGTCATTTTTATGTTGGTTCTTCAATATATCTAAACTCATAAATATTTTTGCTGGTAGAGAAGCTTACCCCTTTGCCGTAAATATTCTGTGTTTACATTGTTTCTATTCTCGGTAACAAGTGTCACGTGACCGTTACTTAATATAGACTGAAATGGGTCGTTGGTCTGAGCTGAATGTAGTAGTTATTGTCATCTTCCGTTTAATACTGAATAACCCATATTTGGGATGATGAAAGCTTTTGTAGTTATTAATTGAAATATAAATATACCACTGCATTTGAATACACAAAACAAATTGTCAGAAGAAAGGTATATCTACAATTTAAAATGATTTTTCCACTGTACCCATCAAGTGTAATTTACTTCACAATTTAAAGGGAAATAACTGTTTGCAAATCTAAATTGATTGACGTGTACTCGTTGTCTCCCCTGGCTGAGAATGTTTAGCACATGCTTTTAGTTTTTTGAGCATGTGAAATTGATTCAATGGTTCGACGTAAAGGGTCAGATATTTTAAAAGGAAACGTTCCTGCGCATGCGCATTAGCATGTGATTCCCACTATTGTGTATAGTTTATAACGGTATTTATATAGGTAAGCGGGTTGTTATGTTATGTGTATGTTAACATTTCTAAAATTTTTTTTCCTCTACAATCTTCTGATGATAGTGTGCAGTGATTTGTAAAGTGGGGTTGAAATCAAAAATCACAATATTGAGCGTTTTATTGATGACGAAATCTGGTGAATGACGATAATTGGTACATAACCAGTATAGGAATTTTGGAACCCAGCCCGGCTCTTGCTATAAATACAGTAATTCTGGTTTTGCCGTCTATAAATATAGTATACTGCACATGATACTGGTCTATAAATAGAACATGTTATTCTACAAATAGAACATGTGTTATTGCGTTGTAGTGAATGTTCTGAATAACGACAGGTCAAAGTCAATAATCTTATAGATAGAGGGTCCTATAGAACAATAACAACAGCTCATTTTCACAGTAAGAGGGCTTTATGGGTCAGTGATGGAAGGCTTTTTCTTATGTTTATTTTAATTATGTTTAGAACTTATTCATTTTTAAACTGCATATGAATGAATATTTTAGATTCGTGATAGTCACAGCAAGAAACACATTAAAATATGTTAAAATAATTGACTGAGATCCTTTTACAACAGACCTGATTGAGTTACGTCTGTTAAGAAATGAGAGAAATCTAAATTAAATAGGTGCAAAACTCGGACAAATGACCAATACGGAGATATTGGTATTAGTTCACCTAGTCAAACTTTTCAGAGTATAAAAATAAAACATGAGTTGTTTTTTTCCATAGATATTGCAAATTTGCAATTTTTGAATTGTATAACACCTATCATTGTGTATTGATAATATAAACATTATGAAGAAATATGTGGCTTAAGTGCAGAGGCAAAAGATCAGTTTAGAGCCAAAATATGAAATAATTTCACATATTTACAGCTGATTATCTCTGAACCAATACAATGCAGTTTGCAGATATGCACTTTTCTGCCTGATAAATGGGTGACATAATAAATGTTGCTTTATCAGGCAGTGTGCATTTTTTTCCAGATATAAAACCACAGGTTCACAATAAGTGCTGAAATTGCAAATGAAGAACAAAACATAAGAACAGAAAACGGAATGCATTTTAAAGGGACACACGGCAATCTTGAAGTGTTTGAAATGGGTGTCTCGATTTATACATCCAGTATCATATTTACTTTTAATCTGGTTACATTTAAATAAATCAAATTTTAAGTATTCACTATTTCGTCTTATTAAACTATAACTTTTAATATATTATTGGTGCAATAATATCAAAACTTGATAATATGCTAAAACAATTTGTTTTGCAATATTCTTATAATTAATATTTATGATTGAACAAATGCAAGTTATACACAAAAACTAGCGGGACGCCGTGAGTTTTTAAAAAATGAAGATTGCCGTGTGTCCCTTTAAAATATATAGAGGATATTTGATGGATTGGAGTGAATATAGGATTTATTTTTCATTGAGAAGTGAGAAAACTTATATTTTCACAAGTGCTTTAGCACAAGTAGAAATATTTGAGTTTCCTCACTTCGAGATAAAAATAAATCCTATATTCACGACAAAACAACAAATATTCTTTTTATTATATATTCTAATACACCTGCACTATATAGCCTAGTATAAAATATCTCATTATATTGAACGATATATCACTGTAATTTTTGCAACGTGAGGAGAATAAGCATTGCGCATTGTATCGTATGCAACATTAGAAGAGTAAGCAAAGCAATGCGAAAGATTTCAGATGTGTGCGTTATTTTCACATTTTAGGGATCTTAGAATAGAAATAGAACATCTTTTACGGTGATTTATCTATAATATATCACAGTTTGTAGTTCAATTATAAAAATATTGTATTAAAAATTATTGTTTACAATTGAACTACAAACTGTGATATATTAAACGATAATTCAGTTAACAATGTTCTATTTCTTAACAACCTAAAAAATTGTCTTAGATCTAATAAAAAGAAGATAAAAGTGACGCGTAACAACAATGACGTCAATAACGCCAACAAGTCAACAGTTGCGTGACGTCATTGTTTATATTTTCACAGTGAAAATATAAACAATGAAAATATAAGGTTTTATTTAACCTTATATTAATCATAAAATCCAATATTTCACTGGAAAGTATATAATAAACAAGAGGTCAATGACCTTGAAGCTCTACTGATTGATTTTGATTTCAGGAAGTAGTCGCTACAGACTTGTTTTTTGAAAAAATATTTTTAGCCGTGGCGGCCATCTTGAATTTCCGGCCGACCTGAAATTTTGCTAGGATCAATAAGACATGAAGAGCAACACTCCTGTGAAGTTTCATGAAAATCCGTCAAGAAGTTTCAGAGGAGTTGTCGCTACAAGTTTTCATGATATAACTCTATGTAAACAAAGATGGCCGCTGACAGCCATGTTTAACGTCGAATCAAAATAATGTTTGACTCTGAAAACCGTCATGTCATGCTGATCATTTTACAAAAAGTCCCATATCAATATCACTTATAGTTTCAAGACGTAGTCGCTACAAACTTCCTTTTTAAAAATCTATTTTTAGCTGTGGCGGCCATCTCGAATTTCTGGCCGATCTGAAATTTTGCTAGGATCAATTAGACATTAAGAGCAACATTCCTGTAAAGTTTCATGAAAATCTGCCAAGTAGTTTCAAAGGAGTAATCGCTACAAGTTTTTACTATATAACTCTATGTAAACAAAGATGGCCGCTGGCAGCCATGTTTAACGTTGAATCAAAACAATTTTTGACAAGGACCAACATCATGTCATGCTGATCATTTTAGAAAAAGTCCCATATCAATATCACTTATAGTTTTCAAGAAGTAGTCGCTACAAACTGGTATTTTGAAAATTTATTTTTAGCCGTGGCGGCCATCTTGAATTTCCTGCCAACCTGAAATTTTTCTAGGATCAATTAGACATCAAGAGCAACATTCCTGTGAAGTTTCATGAAAATCCGTCAAGTAGTTTCAGAGGAGTAGTCGCTACAAGTTTTCATTATATAACTCTATGTAAACAAAGATGGTCGCTGGCAGCCATGTTTAACTTCGAATCAAAACGATTTTCGACAAGGACCAACATCATGTCATGCTGATCATTTTAGAAAAGTCCCATATCAATATCACTTATAGTTTTCATGAAGTAGTCGCTACAAACTTGTTTTTTAAAAACCTATTTTTAGATCTGGCGGCCATCTTGGATTTTACATCAACATGAATTTTTGCTAGGATCAACTAGACTTCATGGGCAACATTTCTGTAAAGTTTCATGAAAATCCATTCAGTAGTTTCAGAGGAGTAGTCGCTACAAAAAAAGTTTACGGACAGACGGACGGACGACGGACGCCGCACCACGGCATAAGCTCTGCTGATCTCTGGGGGGGGGGCGGGGGGGCGGGGGGGTGGGGGGGTGGGGGGGGTGGGGGGGGGGGGGGGCGGGGGGTGGGGGGGCGGGGGGGTTGGGGGGGGGAGGGGTAAACAATATTTGAATACAGGGGAGTGATCTAACATGATTTATACTGTACTTTTATACATTTTAACTGAATTCATTTTAGTCACATGGTAATTATTACAGGGTTCAGTTTTGTTACGTCTGACTCATTACTGTGTATATTGACCTGTCTGCATCTGTGATACAAGGTCAAGGTGGAAACTTGGTGCTAGGAATAAAAAACACAAACCCCTTTTAACTATTATGCCGATACCCTCTATGGTTATCCTTATCACCAGGACTCAGGAAAGTGCCAGTTTTATTGGTTCTGGACCAAAATCATGTAAAATATCAGCCCAGAAATTGTTTAACTTCATAAAATGTAAGCACCAAACTGACGTCTCCGCATAAACACACCTTTTTTGCCACTGGCCATTCCAAGGTAGCTCTACTGTCAACCCTTTTGTGTTTGTGAAGTCATATCTTGTCTTTTATTCATCTTTACAATTATGTCTCCCCCAATACTGGGGAGACATATTGTTTTTAGCTTGGATGTCTGTCTGTCTGGATCTCTGTCCGTCACTAATTATGTCTCCACCATATCTCTTGAACCGCTGGAAACTTGCCACAAATGTTCACCATATCGAGACGACGTGCAGAGCACAACTTCCAGCCACACCATATCTCTTGAACCGCTTGAGGGATTTGGAAATAACTTGCCACAAATGTTCACCATATCGAGACGACGTGCAGAGCCAACTTCCAGCCACGTCCATTCAAGGTCTTGGTCACACTTAGAGGTTGAAGGTCATATGCACTATATTTTGTGTCCGCTCCATATCTCTTGAACCGCTTGAGGGATTTTGAAATAACTAGGCACAACTGCTCACCATGTCGAGACAACGTGGACAGCGTTAAATTTCAGCCAGGTTGGTTCATAAACTATGTGGGGAGACGTATGTTTTTGTTACAAAAACAACCCCGTCTAGTTGTTTGTTTCTATGCATTCTTTTAGTGGACTGTGGTCCTTGAATGCTACATTTCCTGTTTGACTTTTATATCTACTTCTATTGATACCTGTGCTCTTATATTAAAACGGTTATCAATATTTGTCATTGTATAACGACCGCATTTATGTTCAGGGCTTCCGTTAACGCGCGTACGGCCGTAAATTACGTCCAAAAATCACAGTGTACGGCGAAAATTAATATCAAAGGCGTACAGTGTACTTACAAAAAAAATTCAAAGTACGCCGCGAATCTTTAATATGGACGTCCCATAATCAGTAAATTACAGATTATAGCCCCGCCCATCTAATCTAATTTCATTTGAGACTGCCGACTAAACAAGTTGTAAAGCAATTAAAACTCAGTGGAGCCTGTAATTGACAGGTAAATCCGGTTTTGTCCAGTTTTTATCAAGGGTCACACGCGTGACTGGTGAGAGGAGAGAGTGTTAATTAGATAATTGGCTTAATCGCGCATTTCACAAAATGAAAGTAGCAGTATAATCTCGATGCCAAATTGCTTAATTTATATTCATAAACCACAAAGTTGAAACTCCTTACACAAACAGAGTATACTTTTTAGGCTATTTCTTTTATATCTTTCTGTCATTTTTCTATGTATTTATCAAAGTTACAAATAGAAACGAAGTACTGATAGACAAATACTATTTAATAATCTCTAACCTAGGGGAAAGAACTCTTCGCGAATGGAGACTAAACACGGAAGTGAAATTATCACTGGCAAAAACAATCGATTGCTTTGATAATTTATTAAAGAATCTGTTACATTTATTCCTACACTTGACAGTTTTACATACCTTTCATTAATGTATGCCAATTTAAAAGCTTTCCTGGACTGATAAATTGAAAACTGTTTGCAAAATGTAATTCACTGTATAAAACATGTGGGTGGGGTATGGCATGCAAAGGCAAATTAAGTATTTTTAGTTTGAAACTGTTTATATAATGATGTCATCAAATATTTTCTTTTATAAACATATAGATGATTATAAATATCCTTTTGTTCTTTTTACAATTTAGATGTGTTGTCTCCCTCACCACCACGCGGAATCACCGACTCATAGACTGAGTATGAATGCCATGCCCAAACACTGGAACTTCCTAAATTTTCCCCATGAACTTCCAAATTTGATATACAGGAAGTTTGAACTTCCTATACAGGAAGTTTGAACTTCCTAACTTTGAGCCTTAGTGGAAGCCCTGTATGTTGCATACTGGGAACTTCCAGTGTCGACTGTTAGAAGTGGGTTGGCCTCCATTTCCATGGTTACCATTAAAATTGGTTTCCTAGAATTACCTCATTTTCTCTGGCACGTATGGAATCCTTGCAGTGCTTACAGTTGATCGCCCGTTGTGGACACTGCTGTTTTTTGTGTTCTTCCATCATCCCCATGGTAACCAGCTCATTACAGTCAGTACATGGGATTGTCTGGTATGGACATTTACTGCAATGTTCCTATATATAAGAAATGTTAAATTTAAATTAATGCATGAAAGATTTTTTTGTTTGTATGGTATTTTCTTCATTTTCAACACATGTAAGGTTATAATTAACAGTCAATTTTTTTTGTGGTGGAGTTAGACCACCCACATGAAAGAGAAGGATATAATGGAGCTCTTTCATGCCCCATACAATAAATACAGGCCACTAGTTTTTAGAGGACTGGGGCCAGGGCCCTCAGGAATGGGGACTTTTTTTAACTAAACTTATTCAGATCTATTATTGCTTCAGCTGAATTGAATTGAATTGAATGTTGTTTAACGGCTCATCAACACAGTATAGGTTATTTAGAGCTGCCCCAGAGAGAGGGGAAGGATACATAGGAATCCGGGAACCTGCCCTACTCTTATTATCGAATAGATTCCTATGGTTCTTTAACGTGCTCCGAGGATAGACCGATACACGGGACCGCCCGGTTTACGTCCCCATCCGACTGACGGGGCTAAGGGAAAGTGTCTTGCCCAAGAATACACCGACGGAACTCAGTGGCACCACGGAGGATTGAACCCGGGGCCTCCGGTTACAAATCCGCCGCGCTACCGACTGCGCCACGCCAGCCCCGCTTCAGCTGAAAGAAGCTGCATTTCAAACAAAAGGGTGTTCCACGGAACACTTGTGTCGCCTGCCGTGTGCTATGTCAGCTTGGTTAGGTTGCAGGTTAATGTTTTATCGAAAGGGGCATACCTCTGCCAAAATGAGAGTTATTGGACATGTGTAACAACATTCCTTGCATTTAGATGAAGATGGGTGTGAAGTTTCATGAACATGTCAAATACTTTTCAAGTTATGGCCAAGGTTAGGTTGCAGGTTAAAGTGTGACGGGACGACGACAACAATGGACAAAGTGATCCCTAAATGTCTGCCATGCTACGCAGGCGACACAACAAAATGAAATTTATTCATATCTACTCTTGCTTCAATTGGTAGAATGATGGAACTCAAACAAAATGAAGATATATCTATAAATTATGTATAAGCCTTCTTACTAAATTATTAAAGGTTGTTTTTACCTCATATTGCTTGAAAATTCCATTCCAGTCACATCCGGAGTTCACACAGTACACGTGTAACTTGGACATCTCCCTTTTAACTGCATTGTCAGGAAACATCTGCAATCGAGTTGAAGTAATACTTAAAATTGAAATATTTTGTCATAATGACCTTTTTTTTAAATAATTTATTTTGGTTATTTTATACATACATGAAGGTGATAAATGAGATTTTAAGGACCTATTTCTTGCCTAATGTATTTTGTATGAGAAAATGGTGGTATTTAATTTTGTTTCAGTTGCTGAGGCCCTCATAATACAGGTTTTGTATGAAACCAACATATTAAAACATATAAAAGCAAGTATTTCATTAGTGTTTTTGATTTAGTACAGGTTACTTGATAATTTGCTTTTGTTTTAATTTATATAAGCAAAGTAAAGTATTTTATGATAAGCAATAAACAATAAAATACTGTGTTTTATCAGTGAAATAAGTGTAATTTCACATTGTGAAATATAGAGTTCTATTTCCACAGTAGCTGCATGGACATTTTTTTTTTGAAAAAAACACTGCGAATTGTATAATCTATTCAAACAATGATTTGAAATGGGTTTTAAAAGTTAAAAGGAAATGACTGTCAATATATAATATATTAAAAAAAATGTATCTTTGGACTTAAAAGCTTTATGTGTAAAGCGGCTTAGTTATTGAAATTCCCTCCCTCGTTGTTCTACTGTAGTTTCCCTAAAAAAAATATTGTAAAATCATAAAATAAAAAGAAAATTTGTTGTTTTGTGATGAATAACATATTTTATTTCATCGAGAAGTGGGAAAACTTTTATATTTTCATGAATGCGAAGTAAACGTTTTCCCACTTCTCGATGAAATAAAATATGTTATTCACTCCAAAACAACAAATATCCTCTATATATACTGCTATACCCTAGATACTGTTCAATATACCAATGCTTTCCAAAGAAAAGACTTTACTCGGGCCTCAGTAGCATATAGCATATAAGCAGTATATAAGCAAGCTATCCATGCCTTTTCAATGTCAAATCATTAGCGTTCATGGAAAATTGGTCCTTAATTGGCACTGAGGGAGTCAGTGTCAAATTGCTATTACATCTTTAATTATATGTAGTTAAAATACTTTTGCATTCAATCCTTCAAATGTGGGTTAGTTTTCTTGAAAAGGATACATATTGTCAAATGGGCATAACAGAATGTATTTATAAACTTGAAAATTCTATAGTCCTAGTTTTCTTTTGTTTTGATCAGTTGTGCCAAGTTATTTAAAAATCCCTGCATGAGTTTCGACGTTACGGTCTGGACACGAAATTGCCTACCTGTTTTTGACCTATGAACTGCAAGTGTGACCTCTGAGGTACGGACCTGGGTTTTGCGCGCGACACATCGTCTTGTTATGGTGATCACTTGTGCCAAGTTATTTAAAAATCCCTGCAGGGTTGTGACGTTACGGTCTGGACACGAAAATGCTTACCTGTTTTTGACCTATGAACTGCAAGTGTGACCTTGACCTTTGAGGTAAGGACCTGGGTTTTGCGCACGACACATCGTCTTGTTATGGATCACTTGTGCCAAGTTAATTAAAAATCCATGCAGTGGTTTTGAAGGTACAGTCCGGACATGAACTGCAGACTGACGGAAGGACAGACGGACGGTGCGATTACTATATGCCCTCGAAACCCTTTCGGGGGCGTAAAAAAGTGACTGCCAAGTGTTGGATGTCTTATTCTGGAACATTTTAATTCACTTTTTTCGATTATAAATTCACTTCTTCATGTTCTATGCACAGTCATGTGTATTCTAAATTCACTTCTATGACTAATGGGTAAAACAAATGTTTAAATGGAATAGCCCAAAGTTGAATATCTTTAACAAATTATCAAAAGAAGGTTTCTGTTTTTTGTTTGTAGAGTTTTAAAATCCCATTTTGTAAGTTCCATGATTTTATCGCCCATTTTGATTACAGAGTTGGTGAAGTGATAATTCGATATCATTTAAGTTGTAACAATCAACATGTCAGATGTGGAAGTCAGCATGTTTATTTTTACTGACATGCAGTTATAATTCATGTAATTCCTTACTTATTAAGCAGGCCTCTTATAAATATAAATACAAATAGTTTACCTGATCTTGAGTGACAAGACTGTAGTCATCTTCAGCCCCTTCATTTTCACAACGTTTACACCGCAGCTGTGTGCTCGCACTGCAGAAAATATTAGTTATTTCTTGCAAAGACTTTTATATATTATATTAGGTACAGAACTATAATTTTATTTATAATATAACTACAGTATCAATCAAGATCCAGGGTTGTCATTAGTAGCCAATTACTGATCAAAATCATCGGTTAAAATGGGGTGTTCATCAGTTAAATTTGCCTTAAAGATGAATGGTCACCCTTTTAATAGTATTATCAATTAACAAATTAAACTCTTAAACATTATATGAACATTTTTTCAAAGTCTCGGGGAGAAACATATATTGAAAATTGCTACTAAGTTGTATGTAAAAATAAGTCTTATTTGCATAACGTAGATACTACTTTTACCACTGCATGACTGCACAGGGAAATGAGGTAAAACGGTATTGTACAGCTGAACATTTTTTGCCAGTACAACTTTTGCCAGGTAACTGATATAAAATCCATTTACCTGTGGATTATTTTACCTGTTCAAAGTTTTTCATCAAATAAAATCTTATTCTCGCTTTTCACAGATATTGCAATGTGTGAATTGTAAATATCTATTGTTATGTATTGATTTCCATTTAAACGAATATAAACATGTTCATGAAGCAAAACATGACTTGTATTTTCAATATGTGACAGAGACTTCCTTGACCCCTCGTCAAATTGTTTGGAATTCAAAATGAATCTCTTGTCTCTGGACTTAATGAAAACCCTAAAGATCAAATTGAGGTACATGTATGTTACTATTAAATCATTATATGTGGGGGATTCTTTTCGCGTATTTCATGATTGACCCCGAAACGTGAATTTAAATCTAATTTCAATTGTATGTTTTTTCCTTGGACAACAATCTGAATTGAATTCCCTGTTTTCCAAAAGTCAAAGTTTTCATGTTTTATATCAGAAAACTGCCTAAAACTTGTTAACAATATGATACTTCCATAATGTATTGCATTTTTATCAATGTGTGTTTCCTCAGGCAATAATTGTCAGTTGTACACTTGTTTATTGCATGTTGGTACTGTCGTTTTTAAACGCCATCAATTTAGCAGGGTCATGGTTCAAATCTTCATACTTATCAAATTCATTTGACCTTTAATGATACAGATGTTAGGCAAAATTGATAATCTGATCATTAAAGACTTACCTTTGTTCTGCCATGTGTGTTTGCGTTATCATTCAGTGTTTTTTCCTATATTTTGGGAATTGAATTGAATTGGGTTTTAAGGCGTACCAACACACGCAAGGTTATATGGTGCCTAACAGGAATGAAAATGCCAGGTTCATCCTCCATTTACATCAAGATAAAATATGGAGAATGGGCCTAGAACCTTCTAACCTGCAGAACTGCAGAGTTGCTGCAAATTCTATAGTAAACACTCCATTTACGATGGAGCCAAGTTTCCACAAGCGGTGTCATAATAAAGACCTTGAATGAGCATGATGGGCAGGGGGCGGCAACCACAACAATAAAACATTAATTTAATTTTATCTTTCATACTATTTACAGTAAAACGTGATCAACAGCGGCATTTAAAAGCATATCATACTCAATACCTGTCAACTTTTGATACTTTTCTGTGTGTTTTTCTTTTCCTTCTTTCAGTTGGGAATTTTTGTCTCAAAATTGGGAAAAAATACATGTTTTGGCATTGGGAATATGGCCCAATATCGGCTACAAAAACAGCATAAAAAAACTGTCATTTAGTACTATTATCGAGCAACAAACAAACCACTTTACATGTTTCAATGATGTATCTAACACCTCTTACATGTCAAATGCCAATCATGAAGATGCATGAGCTATTCATATCTGTTAACCAATCTGATTATAGAAGTCTGACACACTTTGACTCAATTTTCTATGACAAAAAAAACAAAACATGTTGGACGAGGATGTTAATTAAAAGACCTACTATATCACCTTATCAAACTGATAAGTGACAGAATCAGAAATAGGCGAATATACACTCCCTCTTACTTGTAAACCAATGTTAAAATATATCTTCTGATAAACTTGCCAAACAATCAAGTTACCTGACAATACTTACTTATCAATGTTGAAATATATCTATTGATAAACTTGCCAAACAATCCAGTTTACCTACATGTACCTACTTATCAATGTTAACATATATCAACTAATAAACTTGCCAAACAATCCAGATGCATTCAAGTACCCCAAAAATGCATTCCATTCGCATTTGGTTTGCGCTCCATTTCATTTTTAAAAATACATTCATTTGCGTTCTTGAATGCATTCAGCATTTATAAATGAAAACTCTACATTCATTTAATTGCAGGGAATTTAAATGCATTCCTAAACACAAAATAATGCGTGCGTTTTAATGCAGATGGAGAAAATGCATTTGCTTTCATTTGTGCTTCATTTAACAATCGCAATATTTCTCACATTTAATTATATTGTTTTCGCTCAAATTATATAATTCTTAAAGTTTATGCAGCTCTTCAGTAAAATGGTGGGGAAAAGACTTTTACTGACTTAGTCTCTGCAAAAAATGTAATTTTGGAATTAAAAGCAAGTGGATTGTGGTAATTATCGACAAAACCTCATTGAAAATTCATTATGCGTTTATAAAAATGCACTCAGCATTCAGTGAATAGATCGTGCATCGTTCATTCTATGTTCGTTCTCCGTTTATTCTGCGTTCTGTCCGTTTACTTGGTGTACTTTCATTTGTGCTTCATTTAACAATCGCAATATTTCTCACATTTAATTAATCCAAATTGTTTTCAAAATAGGGGTGGGCGGCGGTTTTATTTTTTGTTTATGTGACAAATAGAATATTGCTCTTGAGCGAGGCAGAAAAATAGTAACGCATGGTTTAAAACAAAGTTTTCAAAGTGTATAAAAAGTTCAACACCCTTTAACGATAACAAATACCATTGTTTGTTCATTTAAATTGCCGACTTTGTGTAGTTTCTCAAGTTTTGAGACTAACTGTTGTACCACAAAGTGTCTGATTGCAGGAATGATTTTCCTTCTTCGTTTTATATACAGGTATGTAGTAATGCTGTAACTATGTCAAGAGACAAAAAATGTGCATTTTTCTCCGTAGAAAATTTTAATATAAAACACCTATCAATCAAACGATCGAGTGTCCGCCAATAGAAAAATGCAATAAACACAGGGGGTTATGTATCATGTTAGAAAAAGCTAATCTGATCTGTTGAATGATGTCACATTCTATTTTGACACAGATAGATTTACCCCATTTCTACTTTCGCTTTACTGTCTACCCAGTAAATCAATTATAATAAAATATCTCAAACAAACACTAATAAAATTTCCAATACATCCTTTGGATGAATTAAAGTTAATAATAACAAAAAGCAATCAAAAGTGTACATTTTGTATCACTAGTATGGCAGGAAAACGTTTTTTACCAGGCACTATTTGACTATACACCAGAGGCACAAACGCAATGGTTAATTATGCCTCAACATTACGTTATTACGTTTCTCTTGGGCAGGCCCAAAATGCGGCTCTTAAAACAAGGGTAAAATGCAGACAGATGTTTGTAATACTGGTGATTCCCTTTTTTCCTTTCTATTAAACAATAAAAATTGCCAAGGCAGCATAAAAAACGGAATGAGAATGATCAATCTAGCAAAATTAATTTATTATGGCCTAATCAATGTTAAATACGTCGACTGATCAATGTTAAAATATGTCTACTGATATACTTCCAAACAATCTAGTTACTTGGCTTTATTATATACTTTCCGGTGAAAGAGTGGATTGTATGTTCAAAATAAAACCTTATATTTTCATTGTTTATATTTCACATGTGAAAATATAACATTTTCACTCAAAATGGCGTCGTGCAACTGTTGACCTGGTTTACATTGTTATTGGCGTCATGTCTTTGCCGCATTACTTTTTTTTTGCATAAATTTCCGGGTTGTGAGTATATAATAAATAGAATATTTGTTGGTTTGTCGTGAATAGGATTTATATTCATCTCGAAGTGAGAAAACTCAAATATTTTCACTCGTGAAAATGTAAGTTTTCTCACTTCTCGGTGAAAATAAATCCTATATTCACTCAAAACAAACAAATATGCCCTATGTACTTACTAATACAAATTACAATTTATCTCTTGATAAAATTGCGAAACAATCCAGTTACCTGATATGGGCTTCCACACATGATTTACAGAATCTGTGTCCGCAGAACGACTGCACCGGGTCTCGCAGAATAAGATTACAGACGTTGCATAGGAACTTCTCATCTGCAGTGACATTCCCAAATATTACCAAAGGGTATCCACCAGCATTATCCTGTGAATTGACTCCTGTTGCCATGGTTTCAGTTGAGATTCGTATTTCTTTTTAATCGATTCGTATTTCTTTTTAATTGTTCTAACTTCTTAGTAACGATCCTGAAATTACAAATACAACAGCTTTGAAATTGGAGACACAGCAGCCTTGAAATTAGAGACACAACAGCCTTGAAATTAGAGACACAACAGCCTTGAAATTAGATACAACAGCCTTGAAATTAGAGATAAAACAGCCTTAAAATTAGAGTTCCATTGTGGTGTACTGAAAAGACCGAGTCAACATACAAACATACGTCATCATACGACAACGTTATATATAGAAAGCTACAATACAAAATGTTTCTTAGGAGGCTTTTTTGGAGTTAAGTGATAAACAGAATCTCACATTCGTGCCTATTTAATACTGAATTTATTAAACAGTCACTCATGAATGTAAGATCCTCTATTAATTAGTCCTTCTATTTGGAAACAAAACACCATATGATCTTTGAAATTATTGCAGTATTAGGCAATGCTATAAGGAAACATATGTCAATATTTGGTTAAGCTTGGACAAGATTTTTAACTAATTGTAAGAGATATATAGACAAGATAATATATAGCTCACACACAAACAGCCTTTATTGCACATTTTACGGGCTATAATAAGTTTGGGTTCTATGGGAGCTCACTGAGAGATTAAAGAATGAAGTCCAAACTAGATGTTGCTTTTATTAAAAACATACGTCTCCGGGAGTCCCACCCACTGTCGTATTCAGTACTTATATATTATGCTATAAGAAATGTTGTATATATATTAGGCCTTAAAAAAAAATATATGTGTTTCTGATTTCACACTGTCAAAAAGTTAGGGTAGGTAGGTAGGAAAAAGTTTTGTTTTTTTTAGATATTTTTTTTATATATATCGTTCGCATATACATTTGTATTATGCCATTTTTGTACTAAGGCAACTTCTTGATAACCTTTGCAAACAGTTTGGATCCAGATTAGATGCTTAACAACTCTTGCTAATAAAATTATAATTTGAATAAAAAAAATTATTGTTTGATTGTAATATTTTTATTTTTTATTTTTTTTATCTCGCTAAAAATATTTAGGGTCGGCGGTGAAAAAGTAGGGTCGGTCGGGAAACCGGAAACACACATATTTTTTTTATAGGCCTTAACGTAATTCATTACTGACAATATGATGACTAAAAAGGTAGACACAATAAAAAAAAGATATCCATACATTTTTGTATATAGATGTAAGTGTGTATGAAGTTTAAAAGCTGTTCTTCTTCTGGTATCAGAGTAAAGGACATAATAAAAAACTTGAATGTAAAGCTTACTGTCAATTAACAAAATGACTGTGTAAAAAGTAGGTCAAGGTCATTTATACTGACTTGATTTGGGTAGGAACATATTGATGTCGTTCAGATATATGTAAGTGTGAATGAAGTTTGGAAACTGTATGGCTTTTGGTACCTGAGAAACTGAGTTAGTAAAAAACTTGAATGTAAAACTTGAATGTAAATTAACAAAATGCCAAAGGTAGGTCAAGGTAATTCTTATTGACCCACATTTCATTGGAACATATCGCTGTCATGTAGTTATCAACATTTGTAGTTTAAAAGCTTTAAGGCATCTGGTGTTGGAGAAATAAATTTAACAAAAAAAATTGATGTAACAAACTTGAATGAAAAACTTTGATGTAAATTAAGTGTAAAAAGTAGGTCAAGGTCATTTATATTGAAACATATTTCTGCCATATAGATGTGTGTATGAAGTTGAAAACTGTACGGCTTTTGATATCTGAGAAACTGACTTAATAAAAAACTTGAATGTAAAAAGGGGTTTCCCTGATTAAGAAAAGACAATTTTAGGAATCCATCCTGCCTTCATAGCTGTACCTGTACCACCAAATATCACATAATTATATGAGCATATATATATATTGATTTTTTTTGGCATTTTAAAATGTTTCTTTATTTTTATATTTAAAACATTTAAGATGAATACTACTGAGGAAAATGATTATAATTGATGTATTTATTAATAAGGAATCATTTTCATAGAAAAAAAGTTTCATTTTGCTTTTTTTCTGCACAAAGAGTGTCAATTACATGTTCAACATCATTTTTTGTATTGTGCAAGTCTGATGATATAAAATTCCCTGACATTTCCCTGATTTTTGCTTTTTTTTCTAATTCCCTGCAGGGAATTTATTTTTGCCATTTTCCCTGTTTTCAGGGACTGTGGCCACCCTGTTGTTTACACTTGAATTTATCTTCAAACCATTTAAGAACTGTGAAGCCATAGAACACCCTTCTATATCCTTCTTCCTATGGACTGTTGTCCACTGGAATTCACTGCTCCCTATAATAGTGGCACTACCTTTTTTAAAGTTCAGCCTGGCTATTAGTCAAGTTGAATGTGTCTCCCCTTCGAAACATGCCCTGTTTTTTATCTTTTAAACTCTCTTGTCGGTGTCAGATGCGCGAAAGTCTAGTTTAACCGCAAGCTCCAAAACTGCACAAATGAATCTAGTATACCATACATGCAGTTTTATATTGACAGTTGCATCTATCATATATTACTAAAATATAATTGCCACGCATAATAGGCAATGGAACTGGATTTGACAGTTGGGGGCCAATGTATCATAAAACTGCACCTATGGTAATAGGTGTACTAGATTCATTCACTGCCACAATCTCTATAGTGTTGACAACAGCTCATTGTCATTGTGACAAGCTCTTTTTGAAATTGGTGCATAAATCGCCTTTACAGTGTGGAATATTTTGTATAAATCCATTGCATGTACGAAACGTCGCATATTTTGATGATGGATGAGTAAACACACGGCATTCTTCCACAGAAGAAAAGTCGCTGACTTCAAATAAAGCATTAAACTGGAGTAACTCCAGTTTGTGAGCAAAGTATTAACATTACAATGTGGAATAGCATTCCCTTAGCAAAAAGAAATGGTATTTTTCCATTGAAATTCCATTAATATACCATTTGTTTCAGAAAAAACATTGAAACATCAATTATTTGAAGAAAAATAAATGGGGCTTCTTAGAAATAGCCAACAAAACCATTGGTTATTGACCATTTATTTAAAAAAATGCATTTTCAAAGATACAGGAAATTGAAGATTCAGCATGAATCACCAGATTAGATGCTTAACAACTCTTGCTAATAAAATTATAATTTGAATAAAAAAAATTATTGTTTGATTGTAATATTTTTATTTTTTATTTTTTTTATCTCGCTAAAAATATTTAGGGTCGGCGGTGAAAAAGTAGGGTCGGTCGGGAAACCGGAAACACACATATTTTTTTTATAGGCCTTAACGTAATTCATTACTGACAATATGATGACTAAAAAGGTAGACACAATAAAAAAAAGATATCCATACATTTTTGTATATAGATGTAAGTGTGTATGAAGTTTAAAAGCTGTTCTTCTTCTGGTATCAGAGTAAAGGACATAATAAAAAACTTGAATGTAAAGCTTACTGTCAATTAACAAAATGACTGTGTAAAAAGTAGGTCAAGGTCATTTATACTGACTTGATTTGGGTAGGAACATATTGATGTCGTTCAGATATATGTAAGTGTGAATGAAGTTTGGAAACTGTATGGCTTTTGGTACCTGAGAAACTGAGTTAGTAAAAAACTTGAATGTAAAACTTGAATGTAAATTAACAAAATGCCAAAGGTAGGTCAAGGTAATTCTTATTGACCCACATTTCATTGGAACATATCGCTGTCATGTAGTTATCAACATTTGTAGTTTAAAAGCTTTAAGGCATCTGGTGTTGGAGAAATAAATTTAACAAAAAAAATTGATGTAACAAACTTGAATGAAAAACTTTGATGTAAATTAAGTGTAAAAAGTAGGTCAAGGTCATTTATATTGAAACATATTTCTGCCATATAGATGTGTGTATGAAGTTGAAAACTGTACGGCTTTTGATATCTGAGAAACTGACTTAATAAAAAACTTGAATGTAAAAAGGGGTTTCCCTGATTAAGAAAAGACAATTTTAGGAATCCATCCTGCCTTCATAGCTGTACCTGTACCACCAAATATCACATAATTATATGAGCATATATATATATTGATTTTTTTTGGCATTTTAAAATGTTTCTTTATTTTTATATTTAAAACATTTAAGATGAATACTACTGAGGAAAATGATTATAATTGATGTATTTATTAATAAGGAATCATTTTCATAGAAAAAAAGTTTCATTTTGCTTTTTTTCTGCACAAAGAGTGTCAATTACATGTTCAACATCATTTTTTGTATTGTGCAAGTCTGATGATATAAAATTCCCTGACATTTCCCTGATTTTTGCTTTTTTTTCTAATTCCCTGCAGGGAATTTATTTTTGCCATTTTCCCTGTTTTCAGGGACTGTGGCCACCCTGTTGTTTACACTTGAATTTATCTTCAAACCATTTAAGAACTGTGAAGCCATAGAACACCCTTCTATATCCTTCTTCCTATGGACTGTTGTCCACTGGAATTCACTGCTCCCTATAATAGTGGCACTACCTTTTTTAAAGTTCAGCCTGGCTATTAGTCAAGTTGAATGTGTCTCCCCTTCGAAACATGCCCTGTTTTTTATCTTTTAAACTCTCTTGTCGGTGTCAGATGCGCGAAAGTCTAGTTTAACCGCAAGCTCCAAAACTGCACAAATGAATCTAGTATACCATACATGCAGTTTTATATTGACAGTTGCATCTATCATATATTACTAAAATATAATTGCCACGCATAATAGGCAATGGAACTGGATTTGACAGTTGGGGGCCAATGTATCATAAAACTGCACCTATGGTAATAGGTGTACTAGATTCATTCACTGCCACAATCTCTATAGTGTTGACAACAGCTCATTGTCATTGTGACAAGCTCTTTTTGAAATTGGTGCATAAATCGCCTTTACAGTGTGGAATATTTTGTATAAATCCATTGCATGTACGAAACGTCGCATATTTTGATGATGGATGAGTAAACACACGGCATTCTTCCACAGAAGAAAAGTCGCTGACTTCAAATAAAGCATTAAACTGGAGTAACTCCAGTTTGTGAGCAAAGTATTAACATTACAATGTGGAATAGCATTCCCTTAGCAAAAAGAAATGGTATTTTTCCATTGAAATTCCATTAATATACCATTTGTTTCAGAAAAAACATTGAAACATCAATTATTTGAAGAAAAATAAATGGGGCTTCTTAGAAATAGCCAACAAAACCATTGGTTATTGACCATTTATTTAAAAAAATGCATTTTCAAAGATACAGGAAATTGAAGATTCAGCATGAATCACTTGGTTTACCATTGAAATGCCATTCATTTACTTGGACCATTTTTTTCAGTAGGAGTATAACAAAATCATTAAATGGGAATTTCTTGAAGCCATTTAAAAACCATTTATTACCATTTATTTCAGAACTTGTATTTTTATATTTAAATCGGTTGTGCCTCATTGTAATTAAGCAAGCATAATATGCATATACATGTACATACATGTACCAATTCAATGAAATAATGGTATATATATATATCAACTTTAGGTGAAAAACTAAAAGTAAACATGTATATTATTTGTTATATTTGTTGTTTTTCAGTAAAACAAAATAGTGAAGTAACATTTTCACAAGTGTCATTCATTTACTATGTAAAGTGGGTATATCAATTGTAAATGTTACAGTTGAATTTCTTTCTTTGAATCTTTTTAGTGATAAAGAACCAATTACCGATAAATAGAGAATATCATGTTAGTGCCTGATCTCATCCAGTTTATCAGGTGAGCCTGAGAAAAAAATGAAGCCCGAGGCATAATTTTATTTGTAGACAGGTCAGAATTAGTCCTATATTACAGATTATCACATATAATTATGTAGCATCTGTTTAATAAAAACAAAAAACGTTTGCAATAATCATGCTATTTTAATAGTGTCTTCAAGATCTGATTGTTAAAAACCAGAAGAACTTTATGTTGTGTCACATTGTTGGACTTTCTGCTTAATAGTGTGTCTTGATTTCATGTCCAATAAGATTGCAGTAAAACAAAATTGGTGAAACTACTGTTAACATCACGCTTAAATGTCCAAAATCGGTATTCCCATAAAAATGGTATTTCAGGGCCCTCCCTTCACTTTGGGGGAATGGGGCCAGGGCCCTCTGGGGGAGAGAGGAATTTTGCGTTGTTTTCAATGATCAATAATTCAATCAAAGGGGAATTTCTTAGAAACACAAATTAGTGTGTGTGTTTTTTTATTATTTAAGTGGTTCAAATAATTTACCATTCCAAATTGCAAAATGTATGCTGTTTTCCTGTATTGGAGTTAAAAAAATTCTAATAAAAAAAGATTTTTTTAGAGGGGAAAAAATATACAGGAAAAGGGGAAAAATATATACTTTTAAGGGAGGGGAATGGGGCCGAATTTCGACGGCCCTGTATTTCAATGGTATTTCAGTGGTGTTCCTATATAAAGTATTAAAAAACGTTATTATTTCAATGGTTTTTCAATGAAGTATTAACACCCATTGTTTTGCCATTCCATTTATATTCAAGCTCATTAAATTTTGCATATTTAGACCATTGTTTTACCATTTTTCTGTGACATCATAGAAATGGTACCTCATTTACATTTTTCGCCTCAAATGGTGTTTAAATGGTGTTTCGTCTTTTTCTCATTAACATTCATATTTATAACAAATCAATTGTATTTCAATGCAAAATCAAAGGCTAGAAAATAAATGGAATTTCAATGGCTTGGTTTTTATTAAGGGATTTCCCGATTTTTCAAATAAAGCCCGATTTCTAGAAGAAATGAAAAATCAAAAGTAACACTCATCTTTGTTTACCATTGACACCAGCTCGAAAGTTAATTTGGGACACTTCTGCGTATAGCTCTGCTCGGAGCTTGTCCCATTGATTAACAGCCGTGTATATGGAAGATAAAATAAGACAGTCAGACCGCTAACCTTAAACAGTTACAAGTTTTATAACTGAGGATGTAACCCCCCTCCCCCCACGAGTACTGAATACTCCTTATTTGAGAGACCGAGTACTGAATACTAATTAGCTCCGGACAAAAAATCTAAGTATAAAATTACAAAGGGCAATAACTCTAATTTGAATGATCACCTAAGAGCCGGGATCTGCTAGATGAATGAAGGCCCGATTATCAAAATTAGACCTTTATTTACATTTTATGATTTTTTTGTACATAATTGTTTTTAAAAATACATTTTATGAGTACTAAATACTAAATAGTGTGTTGTGCGAGTACTGCGTACCAGGCTCGTGCATACTGAATACTGCCTAAAACACCCTGAATACTGCGTACCAAAAAGGGGGGTTTCAGCCTCATAACTGCTGGAAGTTATTAAAATGCCAAATTATTATCTTCCTTTGGTTTAGAGTAGCAGATACTTTTCCCTAATAACCATTTGTAACCTAAATCAGTTACCAAGATCATATTGCTAATAAATCGAAATAGTTGCCAAATGTGCAGTGTTTATTTAAGTCTGAATACTTATTATTAAGGATAAATACATCTTCATCAAGATACAATTAGCAGTTGTTCACTAACCATCATGTTGGAGCCTACAAAATGATTTTTAATGAATTTTGTTGCATAACAGTAGGTAACTTCAGAGGCCTTGCACATTGGATTTTCATCCATGCTCATAGAGTTTTATTACATGGTTGTAAAGTTGAATAATCACCCTACCTGGAGAAAAAAATATATATATAAGGAAAATTCCTGTACAGAAGATAGAATGCGTCTAAACATGAATGATTTTGTGGTAGTAACTGATTCCGTTTTTTTTTAAAATAACAGTCACAGGTTATGAAAAACAATTTAACTGTTAAATGTTAGAGCTCTGACTGATAGATATATATATAAATCTTACCTTCTCATAATAATTAATCAGTCAGGTTTAAAAGCTTAAATAGAGCTTGTGTTGATGCTTTTTAGAACATGTAAATATTAATACAGTACTACCTTTGACCAGCTGCCATTGACTAAAAAGCATTCATTAATAAAATGAAACTGATCAACTTCTAAAGGAGGTTATTCCAATTTTTTTTCTCTTTTGGTTTCCCACTAAAATAATATATAACAGTGAGTAGTAAATATTTTTATAAATCATAGGATTTTTACTTTGTCTTGTATTCTCCATTAGTGACTAAGTTTTATTCAGGAAAGATGCAACTTCCAGACTGTATCTTCACCAGTAGTGGAAAATACGTCAAATACATCTTCACTCTCCACTTCCCACGTCTTCTTGAAGATTTTACAGCTTTCCAACCGAATTCATAGCTTTCCAACTGATTTAAGTAGGTATAATTTATATATAAAGTCTAAATTCGAATCCAAGTTTAGTTTTAGTATAAAATTCTAATTTTAGTATAAAATCTATTTATATATAAAACATGGGATCCCATCAAATTTTCTGAATCTGATTATCCCATAAAAATCATTGGGGATACCACCCGTTAGTGCAAGTTTTATTTAGTTTCAGAATCTATCACCAGTAGAGGATAAATAGGTTAAACAGAAAATTCAAAAAAAACACAGTAATTTGAATAAAAAGGCACATTGACAGACCTTATAATTGTAAATAATTTAGGCCGTACCATGGTGGTACGGAATTTAAAAAGTAACAAGGTTTCACTTTCAAGTTCGTGAAGATAGCGCTCGAACTGTATATTTATCCTGGAGATTAGCAAAAATTCTATAGATACTAGATTTTGTGGCCTCGAAGACAGTATTACAGTATTCTACTTACCCGTACTGAAAAATGTTAGCCTAGATCTTATTGTATTCTAATAAGAATATCAATCTCAATTGCGCATGACGAGATTTTAGTCTAACCACTTCCGGGTTAAAGGCGAATCGGGAATACGTATTAACGTTAATCATATCATAGCGTATTCCACCAGGGAGTACGTTATAGGGAGGAGAAACGGGCTCGTTTTGCCGATTTATGTTGTCGCGCATGTGTTTCACTACTCCGTGAAAATGACTACCTCCGGTTGTTTCGCGAGTGTGTGAAAAACAGCAAATTCTTATAAATTATTACACTTACAAACTCAATAAAGGTGCTAAATTTAAACATAAGTATTATTTATTCACACTGTGTCCTCTGATACAGAGCGTGTATTTGTTTGCAGGTGTAAAAGCAGATTTTACCAGACGGTTTGTGTAACAAAGATGGCGCCACTCTGCGCCAAAATAAAATGGTGACAGTGTATAGCTATTGCAAACGAGATACGAGACTACGGGTTATTTAGGCATTAATAATAACAAAAAGTGAATAGTAAACATATTTATCTTTGTCAAGAAGGTAATTTCATGGTGGTGATTATAAGACAAAGCCTTAAAAGAGGTGATGAAAATGTGCCTTTTGAGATATCAGTTAAATTTTTTATTTTATAGAATTAAAAATGGTGTGGGGCTATTGCAAACGAGATACGAAGTATGGGTTATATTAGGCATTAATAATAACAAAAAGTGAATAGTAGACATATTTATCTTTGTCAAGAATGTAATTTTGTGATGTTGATTATAACAGAAAGCCGTAACAAGGGGCTGTAAAAACTGCCTAATTTGAGATGTTGGCTGAAATATTAACTTTTCAAATGTAACTCGCTTACGATCGATTTACCTGTATCGATAAAATAGTAAATGGCGGCGTTCTAGCGCGACAACATAATTCGATAAACTAGAGCGTTTATGAACTCGTTTCTCCTCCCTATAACGTACTCCCTGATTCCACACAATGTACAGACATAGTAAAGATACAAAGTAAATTGTGGCATGTACACTTTTTACCCATCTCTATTTTAAGGGTCAGAACTAACTATAAATTTGATCAGATCTTAATCTTAAAGTCAGGAAATAGTTATAGCTAGATCTTTGCACAAATATGTAAATAAATATATTTGTAAGGCCTAATAAAATAATACCCTTGTTTACTGCAACAATAAGTAGTAGGTAGGAAGGTCAGCCTTTTGCTTTATTTTGTATCTGTAATAAGACTTTAAACTTGAGAACAATAAGATAAGGATAGATTTGAGTGCAGACTTAAGTATTTGGTCTTTTCCTTTACACAGAAAATATGCGCAAGCAATTCTGGTGCAGTTTTTGTGTGAGTCGGTGTATTTCAATTTTCGGGGGCTAACAAACTGTACAGTTTTCGGAAAAAATAGATTTGTTTTATTCTCATGAAGATGTCGGCAGCGTTTTAAAGGAGATGGTCCGGTCATGGTGAACACATGTTTATTTGTAATCTGAGCCTTCTCGGACCGAGCCACTGTAGATAATCTCAAAGAATCTAGCGACATGTTTATTATTTATTCTAGCATGTCCAACGGAATGTAAGTGTATAAATAAAATTGAAATATATCAAGGTTCTGTTTGTTGGCATAAATACACATCAAAATACATAGTATGTTTTTTCTATGTTTAATGGATGAGACTCATAGGTTGTGGTAGGTAGGTAGTCGAGCCCGTTTAACCCTTTTTCGCAGTGGTCCGTATAAGGCCACTTCCCCACCCAAATTACTTTGAAAAGCATGCAGTTTTCCCCATTTTTTATACTTAACTCTGAAAATGTCATTTCCCAGTCATGGATCATTCCCACATTCTAGGCCAAAATGCCCCTTTCTAGACCTCAGGGCTTTTTTAACCTATTTAACAGGGACCGAAATTTGGCCTCTTCCCAATAGCAAAAACCTTTATTTTTTTTCCAATTTTGGGGTAAAAAATTCCCATTTAAAAAATATGTATATGTATATATATATATTTATTTTTTGTTTTGCTAATTAAGTGACATACTTTACATAGTTTGTATGTTAAAATAACTCAGTTCTAAAACTTAATCAATATTTCACCTAAAACTACATTTTAATGAAATTTCCCCTTAAAAAAACATTTCCCAAAACAACGAAAATCACGCTATTTTTTTCCCAATTTGGACAGTCTCGCGCTTATTTTTCACAAATTCAGCAGGCCTAGGCCTTTTCCCAATTTCCTTGAAAAAATGCCCTGGACCTAGTAAAAGGCTCTGGTGGTGTTGAGGAGGGAGAGCGGCAAGTTTGTTTCATCTCTTAAACTGTTATTAGTGAAACTTATTTTTTGTTATCTGTTTAGTGTTATTGAGAATATTTAATTAATCTTTGTTACCTGTTATTATCAAATTCTTACTCCAGTTCCCATCCATTCCATACACAATTGTAGCATGGTCGGTGACATTTCCTTTGATGAATGCAGAGCATTAAATCGTTTAATTTAGGGTAACTAAAGGGGCGTGGCTACACCATACTACAACTACCGAATATTGGAATTTAGAGTACGGTCACTATGACGTCACAGTGTTACTAAGTACACCATGCTACAAAAAAGATAGAGTCTGTCTCAGCTCGTTGGTTATTTAAACACCTCGATGGGCTACGCCCATCTCGGTGTTTAAATAAGCCAACTCTATCTATTACTTAATCATTCATTATATCAAAGTTATTTGACCGTTATCTAGTCAGTGCCTGTTTCATATTATTAAAACATTATTGTTACATTTTGTTTATTTTGTGATTAAGGTAAACATATGTGTATTTGTCTAGCCTTTTCCATATTTTATGTAGGATCTCTTTACTGGAAACACATATTTTGTTCTATCATACACTAAAATAAACTCTTCTTACTAATATAAACTCTTCATAATCACAATTGCTGGTATCATATTTTGTTATAAGGGGTCGTAGAGAACGCTAACGCGCTGTGGAAACTTTCTTTACGACGTGTGAAACTTACGACAAATACCGATTACGACGTGCGAAACGTACGATCTACACCGATCACAGCGGTCCTACTAAATACCGCAAAGACACGCAAAGACGCGCACAGACACTCAAAGACGGACAGGGTAGCGCAAAGACACAATACATTAATATGAATAAGGTATTGCTTCATGGCGAGCGTCGGTTTAAGTAAATAAAATTGTTACATTGTGTAATATTACTAATACTGGTGGTCTGCCTCCACCACCCAAAAATCACCCGTCATATATAACCTAACATGTGTTGAAAATGATTTAAAACACCATACAAACAAAAAAATCATTGCTGATGTGTCATTGGAAATAATCAGTTCGTTTAATACCTTTTTCCCAAGTCACCACTCTCTACATCCCCTCTTAAAATTAAAATTGCGTCGAACATCACTGACTGACGTAATCAGCATTGAAAATTGTCATAATGGTGACGTACTATTACGTCTATGGTACAGTACGTGCTTGACTTTGTCTACAAAGAACAAAAAAGGTTTACATTTGTGCTTTTAAGTAAAAGAAAGGTTATTTCACCTACCGCCTTTGGTTTCGCAAAAACAATTTAAGGATAAAAAGGTAGGCAAACAATTATTATTTTATATATATCTATTGTTTCAGGTGAATTTTATTATTAATAAGTGTAATTGAGACTTAAATGGCGCAGTAGGTTGTTAAATACAATTTGAACAAAAAGCAATGACACAGTTCACACAATCTTAGACAGGAATTACTATTAGGTAGGATGGTCAGCTCTTAGCCAGCTTTCTTAGTCCTTTTGTCATATTGCATTTTCAATGAAATTGGACTGCTTTCAAGTGAAAATTACCGCATGTAGATCTAATATAAAAAAATAGATCATCTAGTAAAACTAACTTACATATTGACGCAGTCACTTTTATTTAAACATAATCAAGCATTAAATCGTTGATTTTGTTGTTGCAGAACAGTGGCAAGCGTCGTTTTAAGGACTATTGGTCAGCCATCTTTGAAAAAAAAATCCAAAATGGATGGGGTATGATTAATTGAAATGTTCATCCAAATGCATAATATAAGCATGAACATTGTCAATGATATCATAGATGACATTAATGCAACACTATTGATGTGAACATCATATCAGAAACAATATTTATTTGACAGAAATAGTGCCCTTTATATTCGAAAAGTTTAGTGCAATTTTACTCTAAGATGTTTTGTTTTTTATGTTAAATAAATTTGTCCATAGAATTGTCCATTATTTAAAAATGGCACACGAGACATCATTTCTAAATTAAATATGGCATGTTATCGCATCATCCACATTTCAAAGTAAATCATTGTAAAAAAAACAAGCTATTCTTTCAATGGCATGTACTTTCAAAATAATCTCAATGCTATAGTATGGTGGCACTGACGGGTTTTAATTGTCAAACTATTATAAATGGCAATTATATTTTTGGTTGTATTAAACACAACTGAGTGGCTGTTGTGAATAGAAACATGGCAACACAAGAGTAATTTATTATTATATTCCTATAAAAACAGCACAAACTAAATAATAACATATGAATACGATCAAATTACCTGTTTATCCGAATGTTTCACCATACATCGTGTTTCAATTTACAATTCACCTGCATGCTTTTCATGTGTATCATGTGCGTGTGTTGAAGGCACATGGCGTATAAAGAAAATCTTCATTTTTAACAATGGTGTACTTCGAATTTTGGATGATGTGATAACATGGCTTACTTTATTTAGAAATGATGTCTCGTGTGCCATTTTTAAATAAATGGACAATTCTATGGACAAATTTATTTAACATAAAACCCAAAACATCTTAGAGTAAAATTGCACTAAACTTTTCGAATATAACGGGCACTGTTTCTGCCAAATAAATATTGTTTCTGATATTATGTTTACATCAATAGTGTTGCATTAATGTAATCTATTATATCATTGACAATGTTCATGCCTATACTATGCATTTGGATGAAAAATTCAATTAACCATACCCCATCAATTTTGGATTTTCTTTTCAAAGATGGCTGACCAATAGTCCTTAAGTTAATAGCGAGCACAGCTAGCGAGAAGTGCCGAAGGCACTTCGAGCGCAAGCGAACTTTACGGTAACGGGAGAAAAAAAAAAGAAAAAAAAAGAAAAAAGAAAAAAAAGAAGATAATTGCTAATCTATGTGTCTCGATTTTGATGGTAAATCGTCGTTGTCACGCTTTAAGCATTTCTAACGCAAACACCGGCTCCCACTATAGGAGTTTTAGTTTCGAAATTCTGATTTGTTTTCTTTAAAACAGTTTTCTATGCAACGTTTCCGTTATGACTGATTAGAGTAGAGTTTCAGAAATAATTTGAAAGTCTCTCCGACTCCTTCACAAAGTCCTATAGAATATGTGCAGCAGAATATTTAAAGAGTTCAAATGCGAAACTAAGGCTTTCTAGAAAATATGTGGTTTCCGTGGGAAATTTCAAAATGACAACAAATGCAGGAATATGCTGAACATGTCAACAATCGCAGAGCGCACAATGATTAAACAACACTAGCAGCATATGTGAGATATTCATTTATTATGGTTTTTATTTGTAAACACTAGGTATGAAGGTTAAATTGTCTTGGCCGGAAACTTTCCGCATTATGCAAATTAGCGCGTGTTAAAATCAGTGACGTAACAGTAGTAAATATTGACATTATTTGCAGACGACTAGTGACAACTCAGGTAATTTCTGGAAGACTCGGATTGCTTTTACTTTGTAATAACACTTTTGTGAGTTGATGTTGAGCTAGTTTAAATGATTAATTGTGGACAAATCGATTATAATTTCTTTCACTTCGTACGAACACTTTTGTGGGTTTATGTTGAGCAAGTTTCAACTTCACCTTGAACTTTCCATCACTCATGTAAATATTCAACGTTGTGCGAAAATGTTCCAGAGGAACCCAGCACAGTACTGGAAGAATAAGAAGTTTTAAATGATTAATTATTTATGGACAAACCACCCTCGCCGTGAACGGAAAGCCTTTCTTCAGTCTAACCCCTAAAATAATCTACAATTCATAATTTTGATAGAGCATTATCAAAAAATCTGTCCAATTAGTGACCAGAAATAAGACATAACCAATACATTGTGGTAGGTGATAAACTCGGTCTTTATCCTTGATGTTAAACCAAGTTTATTGTTAAAATTAAGGTATCTACAGTGTGATTCTTTTAAAACCCTGCCTATTTCATGCACATTCATGCAAATTGATTCAATATATATGTATCTTTTAAAATCAAAATCTTGAAAATCATCATCTTTTTACTCTGACAAAGATTTTTATTTTACTATAGAACCTAAGGAAAAAACCCGAGTAACACAAATTTTATCACCTACTGAAAATAAAATAAAATCTCAACATCTCTGCAATGCAAAATTATGAATATTCCCCCCCCCCCCCCCCCCCCCCCCACATACACACACACACACACACACACACCCACCACCACCCTGAAAAAAAAAGAGGAAAAGTTTCCTCAGACAGACATCCCTCTCCTGGAAAGTCTTAGACTACAAGCCACCCCACCACTTCCCAGCCAGCATGGCCATATCGGATAGATTTTTGGTAATTGTTCGGAATGTCGGCAGATCGGCCTGATGTATCCGTTATCTGTCATAGACATCGGGCCGTTATGCAGACTGCCGCTCTGTTACCGATATCAGTAACAGAGCGGCAAGGCCCGATGTCTATCCGTTATCTGTATATAGAAAACATATCGGTCCGATATTGGCTTGCTGACTGGGTTTGTGTTTTTTTTTTATGATTTGCTGAAAAGATATCGGTCAGATGTCGGCTAAATGTTGGATATGCCGACGTCGGGCCGACGTAGAGCCAATTAATTCAATATTTTCCAATTTTTGAATTTTTTGTTTGTATGTCATGCTAAATTGATTGTTCAATGCATTAATCTGAATGAATATAGCACATTTCTTCTAATGTCTGTTATTATATCTCGGGCCAACGTCAGGCCGACATAGTTTGCATCAGTTGATACCATATATCGGGCCAACGTCAGTCCGATATAACACGCCATAAATGGAGGTAATGACATGTCATTTTGAATATTGTATATTTATTGTTAATGTGAACAGATATTCCTCGCAAATGTCATTTTTTACATTGCAAAATGATTCTACCTATAAGCCTACATTCACAAGAGTTTTATTTATTGCTAATGAATATTTTTCCAGTCGAGCTAATTGAGATAAGCACCTAAAAAAAGATATATATAAGGTAGTGAGTATTCATTAAATTAATTTGATAAAAAAAAATCGGACGGAGTTAAACGCCCGATAACCTTGTATGTTGCGAAACATATACATGTATTTTGGATTGGTAATCCGATGCTCTAGCTACATACTGTGCTAGCTGGATGGTGACAATAGAACGAATTTGATGTTTATCTGTCATAATGGGCCCACTTCGGGTCGAAACTATATCGGATACATATTGGATAGATAACTAACCGATATTGGACCAATGATGGATAGTAAACTAAAAGGATGTCTAACCGATGATGGATTGTAAACTAAAACGATATCTAACCGATATTGGACCGATGTGTAGCCGACAAGATATCGGTCCGACTTGAAGCCGATGGGCATGCCGATCTCAGGCCGATACTGGTCCTATATAAAAAAAAATATGGGGCCGATGAAGGCTAGATATAGGATTGCTGGCTGAGTCCTCACCCCCTAGATTTGTTCATTTCAAAATACCTACCCCCCCCCCCCCCCCCACCCCACCCCCACACACACCAAACGACCCACAAAACACACACACACACCTGTGTGTACTACGGTGTGGTATTTGGCAGCACTATAGACTGTAGATAGATACATTACACTAAACACAATCATAAGTCCAGATTCTATTGTGCCCATACAGGTGGGTGTCCTATCCTTTAAAATATGGCGCATGGTCTGGTTCTCAGATAGTGATTTTTAAGTCATATCTGTGGTATGATAAAAATGACCTCATTATAGAATTTAAAAACCCGAATTGTTTGTATTTGTTTTATGACATAATTATAGACCAGTGGTACGATTCACCGGAACACAACAGACCAGAACAGAGATGAAATATCAGGATGTACTGGAACTGCTTTTTCAGTGAAAAGCAAAAATGAGATTTACACTACAGAAGGCTGCACACTGAACATCTTCAAGAAAAGAGTCATCTATCCTTTGTTTATATTTAAATGGTTGTCTGTGACTGATAGTTGCATTATTCTGTCAGGCATTTACAACCAGCATTGGATGGTGACACTAGCATCTTTTAGGAGTGGCCCATTGGGTCAGTCACACACAGATTGGATTTTTTCAAACCCATACACTGAAGTGAATGCAACTTGCCATCTTGTACAGACGGTTCTTATTCAAGGTAAGATCAGGACAGATGGACTGTGGTGTTAAAATTAAAACAATTATCCCTATCTCTCATCTATTTGTGAATCATATTTAGTGTTATCAGCTAAATACACAGGTCACAGTTTGCATATATTTAGTAATAAATAATAACATAGAAATTATCAACATTTCTGGCAAAAAGAAAAAAAATGTAAAAAAGCAATTGGAACAATGTATGTATATGTATAAAGCTAACAATCTTTCAGTTTAGTTATATCACGACAGTGTATACTTGAAGCAGTGAGGTAAATGCTGAATTTGGCTGGTTACTTTCTTTCAAGCTAGTCTAAAACTTTTTTATCTAAAATTATACTGAGTTGCAAAAGAAAGTGTATACAGCTCAGTTGTGAAAGAAAGTGTGCAATGAGTTTTTCTTTAATGATTTATTTATTCTTCTTATTATTATTGAGGCCCCCAGGAGGATGGAAGGGTACATCTTCCTTTGTTCCCTGAAAATATGAGTCAGTGTTCCCTTGTTCCCCACAACTATTTTGCTTTGTTCCCCAAAATTATTTGTCCAATGTTCCCCTGTTCTCTAAAAGTATTTTCAATGTTTAAAAGATTTGCTAATGTTCCCCAAAATTCATTCTGGCCTACAGTACACTGTCATCACAAAAATATTGTTTGAACTGTTAACTTTTTGTGATTTTTTTTTTTAATATTAAAACTAGATGTTAGAATTTTATTTCCTGTAAAGTCATGTTCCATTGTTCCCTAACCTAAACATATGTGTCATTGTTCTCTTTTCCCCTGAAAATAACAGCCATTATTAACAGCCATTGTTCCCTTGTTCACCAAATATAAATGGCCATTTCCCCCAAAACCCCTGAGAGGACCTCATTATTGTGTTGCTTTAAATTGTATTGTTCTTTCATTGAGTTTTATCTGTTTAAAATTTACTTTCACATTTTCTGTGCTCGCCTCAAGGTTTTACCTTAGTTCATATTAGACTACAGCGATTAACTAATGTGTGCAATACTCATAGCGAGCACAGCTAGCGAGAAGTGCCGAAGGCACTTCGAGCGCAAGCGAACTTTACGGTAACTGGAGGAAAAAAAAGAAAAAAAAAAGAAAAAAAAGAAAAAAAGAAGATAATTGCTAATCTATGTGTCTCGATTTTGATGGTAAATCGTCGTTGTCATGCTTAAAGCATTTGTAACGCAGACACCAGCTCTCACTATAGGAGTTTTAGTTTCGAAATTCTGATTTGTTTTCTTTAAAACAGTTTTCTGTGCAAGTTTCCGTTATGACTGGTTAGAGTAGCGTTTCAGAAATAATTTGAAAGTCTCTCCGACTTCTTCACAAAGTCCTAAAGAATATGTGCAGCAGAATATTTAAAGTGTTCAAATGCGAAACTAAGGCTTTCTAGAAAATATGTGGTTTCCGTGGGAAATTTCAAAATGACAACAAATGCAGGAATATGCTGAACATGTCAACAATTGGAGAGCGCACAATGATTAAACAACACTAGCAGCATATGTGAGTTATTCATTTAGTATGTTTTTTTATTTGTAAACACTCGGTATGAAGGTTAAATTGTCTTGGCCGGAAACTTTCCACATTATGCAAATTAGCGCGTGTTAAAATCAGTGACGTAACAGTACTTAGTAAATATTGACATTATTTGCAGACGACTAGTGACAACTCAGGTAATTTCTGTAAGACTCGGATTGCTTTTAATTTGTACTAACACTTTAGTGAGTTGATGTTGAGCTAGTTTAAATGATTAATTGTGTATAAATCGATTATAATTTCTTTCACTTCGTACGAACACTTTTGTGAGTTTATGTTGAGCAAGTTTTAACTGCACCTTGAAATTTCCATCACTCGTGTAAATATTCACCGTTGTGCGAAGATGTTCCAGAGGAATCCAGCACAGTACTGGAAGAATAAGAAGTTTAAATGATTAATTATTTATGGACAAACCCCCCGCCCCCCCCCCCCCACCCCCCCCCACCCCCACCACCACCCTGAAAAAAAAGAGGAAAAGTTTCCTCAGACAGACCTCCCTCTCTTAGAAAGTCTTAGACTACAAACCACCCCACCACTCCTGAATTTCTGAATTTTTTGTTTGTAAATTGTATGGCATGCTAAATTGATTGTTCAATGCATTAATCTGAATGAATATAGCACATTTCTTCTAATGTCTATTATTATATCTCGGGCCAACGTCAGGCCGACATAGTTTGTAACAAACTTTGTTTCAGTTGATACCATATATCGGGCCGCTGTCAGTCCGATATAATAGCCATAAATCCATAAATGGAGGTAATGACATGTCATTTTGAATATTGTATATTTATTGTTAATGTGAACAGATATTCCTCACAAATGTCATTTTTTACATTGCAAAATGATGCTACCTACATTCACAAGAGTTTTATTTATTGCTAATGAATATTTTTCCAGTCTAGCTAATTGAGATAAGCACCTAAAAAAAGATATTTATAAGGTAGTGAGTATTCATTAAATTGATTTGATAAAAAAAATCGGACGGAGTTAAACGCCTGATAACCTTGTATGTTGCGAAACATATACATGTATTTTGGATTGGTAATTCGATGCTCTAGCTACATACTGTGCTAGCTGGATGGTGACAATAGAACGAATTTGATGTTTATCTGTCATAATGGGCCCACTTCGGGTCGAAACTATATCAGATACATATTGGACAGGTAACTAACCGATATTGGACCGATGATGGATAGTAAACTAAAAGGATGTCTAACCGATGATGGAAAGTAAACTAAAACGATATCTAACCGATATTGGACCGATGTGTAGCCGACAAGATATCGGTCCAACTTGAAACCGATGGGCACGCCGATATCGTTTGCGATACTGGTCCTATATAAAAAAATAATAATATGGGGCCGATGAAGGCTAGATACAGGATTGCTGGCTGGGTCCTCAGCCCCTAGATTTGTTCATGTCAAAATAACCCCCCCCCCCACCCCCACCCCCACACACACACACACACCGAACGACCAACAAAACACACACACACACACCTGTCTGTACTACGGTGTGGTATTCCAGTGTGGCAGCACTATAGACTGTAGATAGATACATTACACTAAACACAATCATAAGTCCAGATTATATTGTGCCCATACAGGTGGGTGTCCTATCGTTTAAAATATGGCGGATGGTCTGGTTCTCATTTATTTGACTCAGATAGTGATTTTTAAGTCATATCTGTGGTATGATAAAAATGACCTCATTATAGAATTTAAAAACTGGAATTGTTTATATTTGTTTTATGACATAATTATAGACCAGTGGTACGATTCACCGGAACACAACAGACCGGAACACAACAGACCAGAACAGAGATGAAACACCAGGATGTACCGGAACTGCTTTTTCAGTGAAAAGCAAAAATGAGATTTACACTACAGAAGGACTGCACACTGAACATCTTCAAGAAAAGAGTCATCTATCCTATGTTTATATTTAAATGGTTGTCTGTGACTGATAGTTGCATTATTCTGTCAGGCATTTACAACCAGCATTGGATGGTGACACTAGCATCTTTTAGGAGTGGCCCATTGGGTCAGTCACACACAGATTGGATATTTTCAAACCCATACACTGAAGTGAATGCAACTTGCCATCTTGTACAGATGGTTCTTATTCAAGGTAAGATCAGGACAGATGGACTGTGGTGTTAAAATTAAAACAATTACCCCTATCTCTCATCTCTTTGTGAATCATATTTAGTGTTATCGGCTAAATACACAGGTCACAGTTTGCATATATTTAGTAATAAATAATAACATAGAAAATATCAACATTTCTGGCAAAAAGAAAAAAAAAATGTAAAAAAGCAATTGGAACAATGTATGTATATGTATAAAGTTAACAATCTTTCAGTTTAGTTATATCACGACAGTGTATACTTGAAGCAGTGAGGTAATGCTGAATTTGGCAGTTTAGTTTTTTTCAAGCTAGTCTAAAACTTTTTTATCTAAAATTATACTGAGTTGCGAAAGAAAGTGTATACAGCTCAGTTGTGAAAGAAAGTGTGCAATGAGTTTTTTTTTAATGATTTATTCATTCTTCTTATTATAATTGAGGTCCCAAGGAGGGTGGAAGAGGTACATCTTCCTTTTTTCCCTTAAAATATGAGTTAATGTTCCCTTGTTCCCCACAACTATTTTGCTTTGTTCCCCAAAATTCATTCTGGCCTACAGTACACTGTCATCACAAAATATTGTTTGAAATGTTAACTTTTTGTGATTTTTTTTTAATATCAAAACCAGATGTTAGAATTTTATTTCCTGTAAAGTCATGTTCCATTGTTCCCTAACCTAAAAATACGTGTCAATGTTCTCTTTTCCCCTGAAAATAACAGCCATTGTTAACAGCTATATTTTCCCAAATATAAATGGCCATTTCCCCCAAAACCCCTGAGAGGACCTCATTATTGTGTTGCTTTCAACTGTATTGTTCTTTCATTGAGTTTTATCTGTTTAAAATTTACTTTCACATTTTCTGTGCTCGCCTCAAGGTAATACCTTAGTTCATATTACTGTTATGCCTTACAGTGTACATCAGTGGAGTTTTCTAAACTCAATGCAAAATCAAAACATCTGCTCGAGTGCTTCTACATCAAATTTGATTCATATTTAGGATTTTTTTTACATTTGTTGGTGTTTCTAAATGAATCATTTTAACTTATACTTTTACTGCAATCAAAGACTGGTTATAGTTTTGCCCTTCACAAAGGTAGTACTTAGTACTGTGAGTGTAATGCCAGTGATGGTCCTTGATTGGAAAATAAAAGTTATTATAGCGAGCACAGCTAGCGAGAAGTGCCGAAGGCACTTCGAGCGCAAGCGAACTTTACGGTAACGGGAGAAAAAAAAGAAAAAAAAAAGAAAAAAAAAAAGAAGATAATTGCTAATCTATGTGTCTCGATTTTGATGGTAAATCGTCGTTGTCACGCTTTAAGCATTTCTAACGCAGACACCGGCTCCCACTATAGGAGTTTTAGTTTCGAAATTCTGATTTGTTTTCTTTAAAACAGTTTTCTGTGCAACGTTTCCGTTATGACTGGTTAGAGTAGAGTTTCAGAAATAATTTGAAAGTCTCTCCGACTCCTTCACAAAGTCCTACAGAATATGTGCAGCAGAATATTTAAAGAGTTCAAATGCGAAACTAAGGCTTTTAAGAAAATATGTGGTTTCCGTGGGAAATTTCAAAATGACAACAAATGCAGGAATATGCTGAACATGTCAACAATTGGAGAGCGCACAATGATTAAACAACACTAGCAGCATATGTGAGTTATTCATTTAGTATGTTTTTTTATTTGTAAACACTCGGTATGAAGGTTAAATTGTGTTGTGACTAGCAAAGGGCGAAAGGGCGAAGGAGCGAAGGGCCGGGGGTATCTGAATCAGGTCACGCGCACCTGCAGATCCCTGCAGACGGCTTGTGCTCGTTCCTATGAGAAAAGCCTATTGAGGAGCCGGGGACCACGGGGAGCGCGCAAAGGGACCCGGCGACAGGTGACTCACCGCGGGAGCTTGGAAGGAGTTAGCCCGGAGCTGCAACAAGGAGAACAACTATATAGTCGAAAGTATACAAATTGACCCTGACAAGGAGATCACGGGAGCCACCACCATGGACAAGTGAGTAAAATCACCTTAATGATGTCAGAAGTAAGATTTGAATCCATGCTAAGCCTTTTATTCATGCAATAAGCTGGAAAATTCAGAATGCAGGTGCCGGTCGCCAGGTAAGAAATAGTTGCATGGCGTGCTGGTGACCTCGCAGGTGAATATTGTTCAAACCGTCGGCGGGGCTTGCTGTTGTTAAAACAAGGTGTGGTCGCTTGTTCTGGTGGTTTCGTTCCCGGGTAATGGAATTCTTGACCGTTGTTTACGGGTGAAGTTTAGATAGAAAAAAAAAAAAAAAGAATTGGGCGCCCAGGAGTGCAGAGGTAATCACGTGGTCTATTTCGTGGTCCTGGGAATGTTGTTGTTGTTTTTTTGTGATTGAGTAATGGCATCCTGCCAATGCTCTTTACGGAAAACAAAAAGTGGTTAAAGTAAGAATTGTTTTTGTATTCGGGAAGTGAGGCTTCCAGCCAACTCCCGGTTATAAAACTGGTGCAGTCAGAAGAGAAATAATTTTGTTTTGTTTTTTAGCAGTTGGCTGATTTTTTAATATTTTAATTTTTTTATTTTTAAAAAATTGAATATGATTGCATATTGCCATTGTTTAGCGCTTATGAATGTAAAGTCGGCTGCATGAGAAAGGGCACCAACGGTCATCTTGGCTGTGTTGCTCCCTTATATTGGATAGGCTTTGCGTATTGCCTAGCGTGTTGCATGTAGTATATTGCGATTCATAATTTCGCGGGGCGTGTTATGATTTTGTTGCATACTGCCGAGTGTGGCATGACGGTGTATTGCCGATTGCATATTGTAAGTTCGAGTGTTTTAGGAGCTCGCGGTTGAAAAGTATCGTGATTTTTTGGCAGTAGTACGCAGTAAAAAGTGGTGTTGCTGTCTGTTGTAATCGCGGATATTTTTTTTTTTTTTTTACGAATTGAAAAGATAAATAAATAAAATAAAGATTTTTTTTTGTTGTTGTTTATTTATATATACGGTATTTTCTACGTCGAAATGGCTTCAGGAAGTAGAATACCTTTATCAGCGATTGCGGTCAATTACGCGTCCACTGAAGAGCTGCGACGGATACCCGGGGTAGGGGTATGGCTCGCGAGGGCCATTGTAGCTGTGAGGGAGGCTCATGGCAACCTCACATTGGATACGCTGCAGTCGGTGACACGGTCCACTCTGGAATCAGACATAGTGGATATGTTAGATTTCACTCCACTGAAGAGGGAGACAGAGGAGGGCGCCGACATAGATGAGTACAAGGACTGTACGGTGGATGGGTACAACAGTGACACCCTGTATAATAATGTTGAAACCGGAAGCATCTTTGATCTGGGACCATTACCGTCACCGCCGGGGAGTCACCGTCACCTGGAATTCCCGTCTGAGGACACCCTAGGAACAGCGGGATCTCCTAATAGTCAACTGGGACAGATCCAGGGAATTTTGAAGACGGTGGGTGACATGGTGGGGGTGAAGGTCGAAGTGGATGACTCCTGGCAGACACCGTTGCGCAGTGACGCCGCGACGAGTAAGGGAAAGGTGCAAAAGGAGGCAACCAAATCTGCCAAAACGGCTACTATAGCCGTGAGACCCACAAAAGTCAGTAAGGGGAAGGGCAAGAGTAAACAACGCACCCCATCTACCTCATCAAGTGAGGACGGTGAGGATGAGGTTAGGCCAAGCAAGAAACACGTGTCTCTTGCTGCCCTGGACAAGAAAAGGAGTCCCACCATTAAATCAGCAAAGCATGCGAGTCAGTCCCCATCCTCACCATCATCAAGTGAGGACAGTGAGAATGAGGATGAGGTCAAGCCAAGCGAGAAACATGTGTCTCTTGATACCAAGAGCAAGAAAAAGGGTCCCTCCATCAAGAGGAAGTCGACAGTCAAGCATGCGAGTCGGTCCCCGTCCTCTTCATCACCGAGTGAGGACAGTGAGGATGATAATGACAAAAAAGGGACAAAGAAAAGGGGCTACCGGAAACACAAGCCAGGGTCGTCACGCAAAGACTGGGATCCCATCAAGTCATTGCCAAAATCGCTGCTATATGATGGAAAGACCCAGTGGCTGGTCTTTAAACAGCGGTTTACCAGCTACGCGGACATGAAGGAATGGTCCAGTAAACAATGCCTGGAGTGCCTCTGCTGGTCGATGACAGGGAAGGCAGCGGAATACTGCGCTATCATCAGGGATAGGAGTCCAGCTGGGAAGATGTCGTACCGAAAAATGTTAAAGCAGTTGGAAAGCAGGTTTGGGAACAAGGAGCTTCCAGTTTCTGCCCAGGCCAGGTTCCAACAAGCTACCCAGAACCCAGGGGAGTCTTTGGAGGACTGGGCGGATAGAATGTTGACTTTGGCCTCCAAAGCATTTAAGGATCTGCCAGAGGAATATTCCACTCGATCCGGTGGTACCAACACATGCACCAAGCTGTGTATGGTAAGGGAGCCCGGCGGGAGATCAGGCGCGGGAAAGAAGGGGAGGTAGACAACCCTATCATGGTTGCCACAGTCCAGGAGTCGCAGCCTGAGGAGGTTCGAGTCTCGAGTGTGGTCGACGACACGCTGGCCCAGATCCAGAGAAACTTGGACAAAATGTCCCTCGAGTTCAAGACTCAGTTGAACACTTTGAGCCAAGAAGTTCGGGGCCAGAAGACAGGGCAACAGGGTCAAGGTCAACGTCTCCCGCAAGGTCAACTCCCACCACAACGGCCAAAACCCACATGCTTTGGATGTGGAGAAGTCGGACACTTTAAGAGGGATTGTCCGCGACGGGAGTCACCAGGGGGGCGTCGTCAGCTTGCAGGAGGGGATTTAAACAGGCAAGGGTCGAGAACGGGGTCCGAACCTCGATCCGGGAATCTGGGGGCCCACGGCGAGGGACAAAGATAGGAAAAGGGACGGTGCCATTAGAGGCTCGAACCGGGCAAGAACGCGGTAAGGTGGCAAGTGAGGGGACATCCTGTCCACTCATGGAACCACCAGCTAGGACCATAAGGGGTGAAAGGGCATCCTGCCCATCCACCCAGGGGCAGACTATGGAGCGTAGCGGTGTGCAGGATGCACGCCAGCGTAGGGAGGACATGAAACGGGAGGCTTCAAGTTGGTTTGCACAGCTTCCGGGTACCACTGAAAAGCAAAGCGGAACCAGGGAGGGTACTTTAACAGCGGTTAGTGCAGCTTACAGTGCAGAGAAAACATCTGACATTAGCAGTGTGCAACCGGAAGTAAGGCTAGCACATGGCGACACGTCGCCACCGAACCAGAGTAGTAATAGTATTCGCGAGAGAGCGGAGAACGAGGGAATGGGAGCAGACCGACATACTGGTGGAGCCGCCACTGGAATTGTGGAGGGGCAGGAGGGGATCGAACCCAGAAAAGGGGCAAAGGATTTGCTGGCTGGGAATCTGAAGGCAGAGAGTCCGGTGGAGTCAAAATCAATTGGCCCGAGTGGGGTTGAAGAGACCATCAAGGTATGCCAGTTGGGTTCCACATCCCAATTTAGTATAGAGGTTCAGGTGGGGGACAGGAAGGTCGAAGCAGTGGTTGACACGGCGGCGGAGGTCACCATTATATCGGACAGGGTATTCAAAGCACTGAAAGTACCGCCCAAAAAGATTAGAGATGTGAAACTCCTCACAGCAGGTAGAGAGATGTCAATGTACGGGTTTATTATAGGTCCGGTAGATATTAAGATTGGTGCGAAGTGGTACAAAAGGGATGTATATGTAGCCCCTATCGCGGAAGATATGCTACTGGGCTTCGACATGTTATATCACCCGGGAGCGGCCGTTCTCAATATGGGTGAGGGTACATTGACCTTTGATGGACAAGTCAATGGACTGAATGTTGGGGGACAGCGGGACAAGTTGTTGATTGCTAGGGTAACGGTGGCAAAGCGACAAGTGATCCCCCCAAATTCAGTAATGAGACTGAAATGTAGTATAGCCGCAGAAATGCCGGACTATGTGGTTGAAGCGACTCAGGGACATGAAGTGTTGATCCCTCGAGTGGTACGGGCCAGCGGGTCACAACCAATAGTATGTGTTTTGAATCCGACGGATAAATATCGTCTGTTCAAGAAGGGAGATCATGTGGGGAGTGGTTTTCCAATAAGTGAGTTTGTGGAGGAAACCACGGAGGGAGACGAAATGTCGGTACCGGAAGTAAGGACGGTGCAAACAAATGAAGAGCGCCCCAAGGTTGAAGAAGTCCCAGAACACATGAAACAAGTATTTGAGGAATCACAGCAATACCTGTCCACTGAACAGAGTCAAGAACTAGCCAAAGTGCTGACAGAGTTTCAGGACGTGTTCGCAAGGGATGAGTTCGACTTGGGAACTTTCACTGCAATTGAGCATGGCATAGACACCGGGAATGCCAAACCCATCAAGCAGAGAATGCGTAGAACACCTGCATGCTTCGGGGGTGAAGAGGAAGCCCATCTTAAGAAAATGCTTGATGCGGGTGTCATACAGGAATCCGTGTCTGAGTGGGCATCCGCCCCTGTATTAATACGCAAGCGTGACGGCACTGTACGCTGGTGTATTGATTACAGAGGACTGAACGACGTCACTGTTAAGGACGTGTTCCCGCTACCATTGGTAGACGATTGCCTTGATACGCTGGCAGGGAGCATTTGGTTTTCCAAACTAGATGCCAATGCCGCGTACTGGCAGGTCAAGCTTAAGGAGGAGGACCGGAAGAAGACGGCGTTCATTACAAAGTATGGTTTGTTTGAGCACGTGAAAATGGGATTCGGACTTTGTAACGCGCCGGCCACGTTTGCACGTGTTATGAACCTGATCCTCCGAGGGCTCAACTGGAAGACGGTCCTGGCATTCCTAGATGACATCCTTGTGCTAGGCAAAAACTTCGACGACCACTTGGCGAACCTTAGGGAGGCCCTACAGCGGTGCCGGCTGCACGGGTTAAACCTCAAACCAAAGAAATGTAGGTTCTTTCAACGAGAGGTAGAGTTTCTGGGACGGTTAGTGGGCCCAGATACCCTTGCTATGGCGGATAAGGATATACAAGTGGTGAGGGAGTGGCCGACTCCCAAATGCTCAAAGGATGTGGAGCGGTACCTGGGATTGGTGAATTATCACCGAGCGTTCGTTAAGGACTTTGCTAAACTGGCAGATCCACTATACCGTGTAGTGGGAAAGAATGCCTTTCAATGGGGGATAGAGCAGGAGAAAGCATTTGGTGAATTAAAACTCTCGCTAACCACGCCACCAGTGCTGGCTCTCCCAAACCATACGGATGAATATATACTGGATACCGACGCTTCGGACACAGCCATAGGGGCTGAACTACTACAGATCCAGAATGGGGATGAGAAGGTCGTGGCATATGGCAGTTATGCACTGACCGGGGAACAGCGTCGGTATTGTGCAACGCGGAAAGAACTGTTGGCCGTGGTACGGTTCACCAGGCAGTATCGGTACTACCTGTTGGGACGACCGTTTGTAGTGAGAAGTGACCATGCAAGCTTGACTTGGTTGTTGAGGTTCAAGGAGCCCCAGGGGCAGTTGGCACGGTGGATGGAGGAGTTGTCACAGTACAACATGATCCTCAAGTACCGGGCTGGCAAGAAACACGGGAATGCAGATGCCTTGTCCAGGATACCGGTTGGACCGGGACACTGCAACGCATTTGCTGCCGGAGTTGAGCCAGGGGAACTGCCATGTGGGGGATGCAAGCACTGCACCAGGGCGGACAAAAACTGGGGAGGTTTTACCCAGGAGGTGGACGAAGCTATTTCGCTGGCAGCGCCAGGGCTACAGGAAGTTAGAAAGGATAACCAGGGGGTTGCAGGCGACTACCTTGGTGGGGATTGTAACTACTGTGCAGGGACGGACGGCCAGCGAGGGAGTTCCACCGGGATCGCGGAATTGATCACTCCGCGGGGTCCGCAGGGGTTGCAGGGGTATGAGGACTTCGGTCAGGGCAAGTATGAAGGTGACGACAAGTCATGGGCAGCACAGGGGGAATGGTTAGTGACAGAAGAGTCGTCTGGAGTACAGGATGTGGGTACCGGAAGTGGTGACCTAGGTACCAGAAACAGTTCGAGTGGAGAGAGCGGGGAACCATACCAGGCCGAGGGAGAGGGAGAAGAGGTTCTGAAAATGCCATGGGACCCCGGAGATGAATACCATGGGGTGTCATCTCTGGATGTTATATTGAGTAAAGATGATATACAGATCCTGAGGTGCAAAGCCGCACAGGAGGTAACGGTAGGCACCACAGAGCAACCGTCGTGTTGGGGCTTCCAGCTACAGCATGTGCGCGAGGCTCAGGCAAGGGACACGAATTTAAGCATCATTTTGGCATGGGTTCGAGACTCTGAAGAGCCACAAGAGGCAGTGCTCTTCCTGGCAAGCCCAGCAGCCAAGGCATACTGGCTGAACAAGGAATCATTTGTGCTGATTGATGGAGTACTCTTCAAACAGAGGAAAGTGACCGATGACAAGGACCTGGTGATGCCAGTCGAGTTGAAGCCCCAAGCCTTGGAATGGAATCATGATTTACCATCCGCAGGTCACCAGGGGGTTGCCAGAACCAAAGCAAAGGTCAAGGAGCGGTTTTACTGGTATGGCCTGGCTGAGGACGTGTCGAAATACGTCACTACATGTGGTGTTTGTGCCCAACATAAAAAGCTGGATCGGTACGGGAAGTGTGCTCTAACGGAGTACCAGGCCGGGGCTCCTATGGAAAGAGTGCACATTGATTTCATGGGACCCTTACCGAAGACGCCAAGTGGCAACGAACACATCCTAATGATGGTAGACCAGTTTACCAAGTGGGTGGAGTGTGTCCCGTTGCCTTCACAGACCGCAGAAGTTACTGCACGAGCTGCAGTCGATGGGTTCTTTTCACGATTTGGTTACCCATTCCAGCTGTTTTCAGACCAGGGTCGGAACTTTGAGTCAAAGTTATTTGCGGCCATGTGTGAAACTCTACATATTCATAAGTCCAGGACAACGCCCTATCGCCCCGCTGCCAACGGACAAGTGGAGAGATACAATCGGACGCTGATGGATGCTGTACGCTGCTTTATAGGCAAGTCTCAAAACCAGTGGGACCGACATCTCCAACAGCTGGCAGGTGCATTACGGGCGTCCGTGAATAGAAGCACCGGCTATACAGCGAATAAGCTCATGCTTGGTAGAGAGGTAAACACACCAGCCCACCTAATGTTTCCCCAGGCCAATAAAAAAGCAACGGATGTAGATGGGTATGTGGCCGATTTGGCAAATGAGATGGGGAAGGCTCACAATCTGGCGAGAACCCAACTGAAGATGTCTCTCAGGAGGATGAAAAGAAATTACGATGTCCGTATCCTGGAGAGACCGTATGAAAAAGGAGACGTAGTTTACCTGCTGGACACGGCCACCCTTAAGGGCAAGTGTAAAAAGCTGAGCCCGCCCTGGAAGGGGCCCGCAGTTATCGTCAAGAAGATATCTGCCTATTTGTACCGCGTGAAGCTGAAGAACGCCATTTTCGTAACCAACCATGACAGGTTGAAGCCATGCAAGGACCGAAAACTGCCAGCCTGGGTACAGCAGTGGTTGGCAAACCCAATAGACGAGGGGGACCAGGACGCAGAGGATGGCAAACTGTATTGTTCCTGCAGGAAACCATGGCAGGGACGATTTATGATACAATGCGACAGTTGCGATGAATGGTACCATGGGTCCTGTGTAAACATCTCGGCCACGGAGGCGCTAGACATCAACAAGTTCAAGTGTGGACCGTGCAAGACCCGTCCATCAGGGTAAATCAGCTTCTAACCCCGTTGTCTGCCTTGTGTACTTTCAGAACACCAGGGCTACCGCAGACCAGGGTGATAAACGACTTGGAGAGGGTTGACAGGGAGACAGCCAAAGGACGTCTATGGGCATCAAGAGAGCTAGTGCAAACGATTGCACTCTGCCAGAGAGTCTCCAAGAGTGCTCAAGTGGAGACCTTGATGAGCCAGGTGGCACTTGCCCAGCGGTTGGGGAACACGCGCTGGCTAAAGGCCGTCGCCAAGGATGCGTACGACTTTGAGTTCCAGAGCCGCGAGTGGGTTAGCGCCAACATCGCCCCTGTCGGGAGACGACTGCGGACTTGGGGGAAAACCGAATCCGCAGCCGAGCAGGGACCCTCGAAAGACAGGCGGTTGGAGGAGGATCCGCACCTGGAGCGGCGAGTAGAGGACGCCGGCAGCGGGGACATCCCAAAGGAGGAGCTGCTTGCATCCTGTGAGCAACCTCCTCTTGGGAAGTCACCCCCCGGGGACGACTCTATAGTAGCGCAGGTGGAGAGGCTCCTTGGTTTACAAGAGGACAAATCCTTTCCGGAAGTGATGGACCACCCAGTCGGACAAACGGCACGACCCTCCCCTGTCAGGGCACTAGGTTCGGGACATGGGGATGAACGGCCATCCCTAACGAACCAGATGGCCAGACACAAGGGTCCGCCATTTGAACGACAGGAACCACCAGCTACCCACCACCAGATAGGTAAAGACGCGAGGAGCGACGACAGGGGTTTGTGGAGGAGACGTACGGAGAGCCGGGGTGAGCGAAGGACATCCTGTCCATCCTCCCCTAGTCATCCCCGGCGATCACCTCCCAGGCATCCTCGGGCAGAAGGACGCTGTGATAAGGAGACCATGCAGGAGCAACACCATGCTGGGACTCGGGGTGGGCGATGGACATCCTGTACATCCTCCCCTAGGGCTCAGCAGCGCGGGGGAAAGAGAAAGGAACCCCGATCTCCGTCTGGACATCAATGGAGAGGCTATTGGGGTAAGAAGGGAGGAATGGCATCCTGCCAAACATCACTTCGAAACTCCAGAAATGACAACCATATGATAAATCATCCGCGGCGGACAAGTTCCGGTAGTGACTTCCCCAACCCCCTTGCAGTCTGTGGGGTTGGAAGGGGTATGACGGTGGATTTGGAGGAGACGGTGGAGCCCAGACAAGAACGTCCAGTTGGTGAAGTGAGAGAATTGACCGTGAGAGTACCGATGTCCGGTACAGGAGCCGCCGGTGGAGTATCAACTACTCGTCAAGTGTCACAGACGGTGGAACCAACAGTGTCGGTCTCTCAGACGTCAGTTCACATGCTTCCGGAGGACGACTCCAAGAAGGACCGGAAGAGTCGCCAACTGGCACGGAAGCACGAGCGGCAGGCATTGATTAACAAGTGCCCCTTTGGATGTGGGGGCCGTATCGTCTACGAGAAGGTCCACGCATTTGCGCTACACCTGCCAGCAGTATTCCAGGACAACGCGATGGATGCCCTGGCCAGGAGGGTTGCAGTCCTGAGCATGATAGCTGCCCGGTTGTTGGGGAGCGCTGCCACCTTGGACAATCTAGTGAGCTATGTAGAGGGCACTGGATTGCTCCAGGGGGAGGCGTTCCGGCAGATAACTCCGGCCCAGTCGAAGGCCATGGCGGAAATGTGCCAGGAGCTTGAAGTGGAGACCCCAGAGGTATTTACCCTTGTCCCACCCAACTCCCCGGCCATTCTGATCCATTGGCGAGTGGTGACCAAGTTGCTGGCAGTCCTCCCACCTCGGGAGCGTAGGCGCATCTACGACCTGTATGGGGAACCGGAAGGAGAAGACAAGGACCGACTGGTGGAAATGATGGAGGTGGTCCCATCGACCCCCGAAGGGTTCGACAGTCATTTTCACCTTGACCGGGTGGAGCTGGGATTTCCCAGCGCGAGTTTCCAGGAAGCGATGGCAGCATTATCGCCGGCAGCAGAGCATGAAGTCCGGTTGGTTGGCGCGGTGGCCAACTTTTGCGACCCCGGCCGTTACCCAACAGCAGAAGAGGTGGAACTCTACCGTGGGCAAGGGGTACTGACCACAATTGGGATCCATCCCAAGAAGGCATCCAGCTTCGACAAGGCTTCCTTTGTAGCTGCCCTGCAGATACCAGGAGTGGTGGGACTCGGGGAGGTGGGGTTGGACCGTACCGTTAAGGGAGGGATACAGTTGTCAGTTTTGGACATAGTGCTGAGACATCTGACATTGGCACATGTCCTTATCTTACACTGCCGTGGGGATGAGCGAGGGGATTCTGACGATGTCTTCAGCACCCTCAGGATGATCCTTGGAGGTAGAGTGCCGCGAGAGCAGAGGGTCCATGTCCATTGTTTTACGGGCAGTGCCGGGATGGTCGAGCAATGGACCAGGGACTTCCCAAATGCTTATTTTGGTTTCACGCGGCTTGTGAGCCAATTTGGGGTGGCCCAACTGGCGGGCTTGTGCGCCGTTCCGGATGATCGTATCCTGTTGGAAACAGATGCGCCTTACTTTGAGTTCCCTGGTTTCCAGAGATCAACTCCCGCGTTCATCGGGCAGGTCGCAGCGGTAGTCGCTACAGCCAGGTGTTGCTCCACTACAACCCTGCTGGAACTCACCGTTCGGAACACACGTCAACTGTACCTGCCGGAAGGGGCCAACACGTAAGCAGGTAACCCTACCTAACAACATGGGACCAGATGTCGGGCCGGGACAGGTGGGTACTACGGACATCCTGTCTATTCTACCCAGACCAAGGTTGGAGGTTCTACGGGCATCCTGCCTATTTTACCCAAACCAAGGTTGGAGGTTCGAACCCCTCCCCATGGCATGCCTCCTTCATTATAAAGTGGGGAGAAGTGTTGTGACTAGCAAAGGGCGAAAGGGCGAAGGAGCGAAGGGCCGGGGGTATCTGAATCAGGTCACGCGCACCTGCAGATCCCTGCAGACGGCTTGTGCTCGTTCCTATGAGAAAAGCCTATTGAGGAGCCGGGGACCACGGGGAGCGCGCAAAGGGACCCGGCGACAGGTGACTCACCGCGGGAGCTTGGAAGGAGTTAGCCCGGAGCTGCAACAAGGAGAACAACTATATAGTCGAAAGTATACAAATTGACCCTGACAAGGAGATCACGGGAGCCACCACCATGGACAAGTGAGTAAAATCACCTTAATTGTCTTGGCCGGAAACTTTCCACATTATGCAAATTAGCGCGTGTTAAAATCAGTGACGTAACCGTAGTAAATATTGACATTATTTGCAGACGACTAGTGACATCTCATGTAATTTCTGGAAGACTCGGATTGCTTTTACTTTGTACTAACACTTTTGTGAGTTGATGTTGAGCTAGTTTAAATGATTAATTGTGGACAAATCGATTATAATTTCTTTCACTTCGTACGAACACTTTTGTGAGTTTATGTTGAGCAAGTTTTAACTGCACCTTGAACTTTCCATCACTCATGTAAATATTCAGCGTTGTGCGAAGATGTTCCAGAGGAACCCAGCACAGTACTGGAAGAATAAGAAGTTTAAATGATTAATTATTTATGGACAAACCACCATCGCCGCGAACGGAAAGCGTTTCTTCAGTCTACCCCCTAGAATAATCTACAAAATATCCACCCCACACCCACCACCACCCTGAAGAAAAAGAGGAAAAGTTTCCTCAGACAGACCTCCCTCTCCTGGAAAGTCTTAGACTACAAGCCACCCCACCACTCCCCAGCCAGCATGGCCATATCGGATAGATTTTGGTAATTGGTCAGAATGTCGTCAGACTGCCGCTCTGTTACCGATATCAGTAACAGAGCGGCAAGGCCCGATGTCTATCCATTATCTGTATTAAGGAAACATATCGGTTCGATATAGGCTTGCTGACTGGGTTTGTGTGTTTTTTTTATGATTTGCTGAAAAGATATCGGTCAGATGGCGGCTAAATGTTGGATATGCCGACGTCGGGTCGATGTAGAGCCGATTAATTCAATATTTTCCAATTTTTGAATTTTTTGTTTGTATGGCATGCTAAATTGATTGTTCAATGCATTAATCTGAATGAATATAGCACATTTCTTCTAATGTCTATTATTATATCTCGGGCCAACGTCAGGCCGACGTAGTTTGTATCACTTGATACCATATATCGGGCCGCTGTCAGTCCGATATAACACGCCATAAATGGAGGTAATGACATGTCATTTTGAATATTGTATATTTATTGTTAATGTGAACAGATATTCCTCGCAAATGTCATTTTTTACATTGCAAAATGATGCTACCTCAGAGCTCCAGATAAGGGTTTGGACTTTGAGTATTTTAACTCCATTGTTTTTATTAGCTCTACTGATCAGAGATCAGCAGAGCTTATGCCGTGGTGCAGCGTCCGTCGTCCGTCTGTCTGTCCGTCCGTTAACTTTTATTTGTAGCGACTACTCCTCTGAAACTACTGGATGGATATTCATAAAACTTTACACTAAATGTTGCCCATGAAGTCTAGTTGATCCTAGCAAAAATTCATGTTGATGTGAAATCCAAGATGGCCGCCAAAGCTAAAAATAGATTTTTTAAATTCAAGTTTGTAGCGACTACTTCTTGAAAACTATAAGTGATATTGATATGGGACTTTTTCTAAAATGATCAGCATGACATGATGTTGGTCCTTGTCGAAAATCGTTTTGATTTGACGTTAAACATGGCTGCCAGCGGCCATCTTTGTTTACATAGAGTTATATAATGAAAACTTGTAGCGACTACTCCTCTGAAACTACTTGATGGATTTTCATGAAACTTCACATGAATGTTGCTCTTGATGTCTAAATGATCCTAGCAAAATTTCAGGTCGGCCGGAAATTCAAGATGGCCGCCACGGCTAAAAATAAATTTTCAAAATACAAGTTTGTAGCGACTACTTCTTGAAAACTATAAGTGATATTGATATGGGACTTTTTCTAAAATGATCAGCATGACATGATGTTGGTTCCTATCAAAAATCGTTTTGATTCGACGTTAAACGTGGCTGCCAGCGGCCATCTTTGTTTACATAGAGTTATATAGTAAAAACTTGTAGCGACTACTCCTCTGAAACTACTTGGCGGATTTTCATGAAACTTTACAGGAATGTTGCTCTTAATGTCTAATTGATCCTAGCAAAATTTCAGATCGGCCAGAAATTCAAGATGGCTGCCACAGTTAAAAATAATTTTTTAAAAAATAAGTTTGTAGCGACTACTTCTTGAAAACTATAAGTGATATTGATATGGGACTTTTTCTAAAATGATCAGCATGACATGATGGTTATCCGAGTCGAACATTATTTTGATTCGACATTTAACATGGCTGCCAGTGGCCATCTTTGTTTACATAGAGTTATATAATGAAAACTTGTAGCGACTACTCCTCTGAAACTACTTGACGGATTTTCATGAAACTTCACAGAAATGTTGCTCTTGATGTCTAATTGATCCTAGCAAAATTTCAGGTCGGCCGGAAATTCAAGATGGCCGCCATGGCTAAAAATAGATTTTCAAAATACAAGTTTGTAGCGACTACTTCTTGAAAACTATAAGTGATATTGATATGGGACTTTTTCTAAAATGATCAGCATGACATGATGGTTATTCAAGTCGAACATTATTTTGATTCGACGTTAAACATGGCTGCCAGTGGCCATGTTTGTTTACATAGAGTTATATAATGAAAACTTGTAGCGACTACTCCTCTGAAACTACTTGACGGATTTTCATAAAACTTCACAGGAATGTTGCTCTTGATGTCTAATTGATCCTAGCAAAATTTCAGGTCGGCCGGAAATTCAAGATGGCCGCCATGGCTAAAAATAGATTTTCAAAATACAACTTTGTAGCGACTACTTCTTGAAAACTATAAGTGATATTGATATGGGACTTTTTCTAAAATGATCAGCATGACATGATGGTTATTCAAGTCGAACATTATTTTGATTCGACGTTAAACATGGCTGCCAGTGGCCATGTTTGTTTACATAGAGTTATATAATGAAAACTTGTAGCGACTACTCCTCTGAAACTACTTGACGGATTTTCATAAAACTTAACAGGAATGTTGCTCTTGATGTCTAATTGATTCTAGCAAAATTTCAGGTCGGCCGGAAATTCAAGATGGCCACCACGGCTAAAAATAGATTTTCAAAAAACCAGTTTGTAGCGACTACTTCCTGAAATCAAAATCAATCAGTAGAGCTTCAAGGTCATTGACCTCTTGTTTTAATTGGGTATTTGCATTTTGAAATTGGGTACCCCATCATTTATTTTTCAATTGGGTATTTTTACCCTACCTGGATGTTTTCAATTGGGTATTTCCTTGTAAAATTAACTAACAACAAACAAAACACATAATCAAAGTTAACATGGTACTCACGTTTATCATTATGTTCTGTGCGTTTGACATTTTTAACCCACGCTTGATTTTGATCGCCCAGCGCATACACGATATAAAAAGGGTACAGGCAAAAATGAGTAAATCGCGCACAATTAAAACTGGAATTTCGGAACCAGTCTTTTACTTATCATCATATGCTATTTGATTTTGTTTCGAGATATTGTGAGAACTCTGGGCCAATACTGGATCGATTAGAAATGAAAAATTGCAAATACGCAAGCAATTCGAGAGGAAATGCTTATCAAATATTTATTTTGCGTTATGATACGCATGGTTTTGTATTTATATTGCTTTTTCCACCATTTTATTTGCGTATTTACGCAAATATGCACCTTATCTGGAGCTCTGCTACCTACATGCCTACATTCACAAGAGTTTTATTTATTGCTAATGAATATTTTTACAGTCGAGCTAATTGAGATAAGTACCTAAAAAAAGATATATATATATAAGGTAGTGAGTATTCATTAAATTGATTTGATAAAAAAAATCGGACGGAGTTAAAAGCCCGATAACCTTGTATGTTGCGAAACATATACATGTATTTTGGATTGGTAATCCGATGCTCTAGCTACATACTGTGCTAGCTGGATGGTGACAATAGAACGAATTTGATGTTTATCTGTCATAATGGGCCCACTTCGGGTCGAAACTATATCGGATACATATTGGATAGATAACTAACCGATGATGGATAGTAAACTAAAAGGATGTCTAACCGATGATGGATAGTAAACTAAAACGATATCTAACCGATATTGGACCGATGTGTAGCCGACAAGATATCGGTCCGACTTGAAGCCGATGGGCACGCCGATCTCAGGCCGATATCGTTTGCGATACTTGTTCTATATAAAATAAAATATGGGGCCGATGAAGGCTAGATATAGGATTGCTGGCTGGGTCCTCACCCCCTAGATTTGTTCATTTCAAAATACCTCCCCCCCCACCCACACACACACACCGAACGACCCACAAAAAACACACACACCTGTGTGTACTACGGTGTGGTATTCCAGTGTGTCAGCACTATAGACTGTAGATAGATACATTACACTAAACACAATCATAAGTCCAGATTCTATTGTGCCCAAACAGGTGAGTGTCCTATCGTTTAAAATATGGTGGATGGTCTGGTTCTCATTTATTTGACTCAGATAGTGATATCTGTGGTATGATAAAAATGACCTCATTATAGAATTTAAAAACCGAAATTGTTTGTATTTGTTTTGTGACATAATTATAGACCAGTGGTACGATTCATCGGAACACAACAGACCAGAACCGAGATGAAACACCAGGATGTACTGGAACTGCCTTTTCAGTGAAAAGCAAAAATGAGATTTACACTACAGAAGGGCTGCAAACTGAACATCTTCAAGAAAAGAGTCATCTATCCTTTGTTTATATTTAAATGGTTGTCTGTGACTGATATTTGCATTATTCTGTCAGGCATTTACAACCAGCATTGGATGGTGACACTAGCATCTTTTAGGAGTGGCCCATTGGGTCAGTCACACACAGATTGGATTTCTTCAAACCCATACACTGAAGTGAATGCAACTTGCCATCTTGTACAGACGGTTCTTATTCAAGGTAAGATCAGGACAGATGGACTGTGGTGTTAAAATTAAAACAATTATCCCTATCTCTCATCTATTTGTGAATCATATTTAGTGTTATCGGCTAAATACACAGGTCACAGTTTGCATATATTTAGTAATAAATAATAACATAGAAAATATCAACTTTTCTGGCAAAAAGAAAGAAAATGTAAAAAATCAATTGGAACAATGTATGTATATGTATAAAGTTAACAATCTTTCAGTTTAGTTATATCACGACAGTGTATACTTGAAGCAGTGAGGTAAATGCTGAATTTGGCAGTTTAGTTTCTTTCAAGCTAGTCTAAAAGTTTTTATCTAAATATACTGAGTTGCAAAAGAAAGTGTATACAGCTCAGTTGTGAAACAAAGTGTGCAATGAGTTTTTTTTAATGATTTATTTATTCTTCTTATTATTATTGAGGCCCCCAGGAGGATGGAAGGGGTACATCTTCCTTTGTTCCCTGAAAATACGAGTCGGTGTTCCCTTGTTCCCCACAACTATTTTGCTTTGTTCCATAAAATTATTTGTCCTGTCCAATGTTCCCCTGTTCTCTAAAAGTATTTTTAATGTTTAAAAGATTTGCTAATGTTCCCCAAAATTCATTCTGGCCTACAGTACATTGTCATCACAAAAATATTGTTTGAAATGTTAACTGTTTGTGATTTATTTTTTTAATATTAAAACTAGATGTTAGAATTTTATTTCCTATAAAGTCATGTTCCATTGTTCCCTAACCTAAAAATATGTGTCAATGTTCTCTTTTCCCCTGAAAATAACAGCCATTGTTAACAGTCATTGTTCCCTTGTTCACCAAATATAAATGGCCATTTCCCCCAAAACCCCTGAGAGGACCTCATTATTGTGTTGCTTTCAATTGTATTGTTCTTTCACCTCTTTCATTGAGTTTTATCTGTTTAAAGAGGCTCTACCTATATATTTTTGTCCACCAATTGATATAAACTTTACTTAATTATAAAGAGGACTATGAAAAAGGTAAATGGCAATAATGTCACCCCATGTAATATCGTTTTGCTGGGGGAAAACAGGATTGAAAAGATCGGATTTTTGAAATTGTATTCGTAATTGTTTTAGACAAGCCGACTGCGGAGATTTTCCGATCTTATTCGTTTACAATCGGAACTGCCTCGTCGGATTAGCGAAGAGTTCCGATCGATTCGTTTACTATCGGAACTGCCCGAATACAACTGAATCGCAATCCACATGTCCGAGAAAATCGTAAAAACTCGTAGTTCTCCGGCAGGAATAAAATGCTGGGCAGCATTTTATTCAAAATATTGTTTTGATCATAATTAATAATTTACAGAACTGGAATACGAACCATGTTTCTTCTTAGAATACTCATAAAATAGCTTTGTATACATATAAATGCAGTAATATTGAGAATTTTATATTTTACATTAAAAATCGCGTAGATATAGGTAGTGCCTCTAATTTACTTTCACATTTTCTGTGCTCGCCTCAAGGTTTTACCTTAGTTCATATTATTCTATTCTATTTAAGCCAGAGAACCAGGCTATTATAGCGAGCACAGCTAGCGAGAAGTGCCGAAGGCACTTCGAGCGCAAGCGAACTTTACGGTAACGGGAGAAAAAAAAAGGAAAAAAAAAAAAGAAAAAAAAAAAGAAGATAATTGCTAATCTATGTGTCTCGATTTTGATGGTAAATCGTCGTTGTCACGCTTTAAGCATTTCTAACGCAAACACCGGCTCCCACTATAGGAGTTTTAGTTTCGAAATTCTGATTTGTTGTCTTTAAAACAGTTTTCTGTGCAACGTTTCAGTTATGACTGATTAGAGTAGAGTTTCAGAAATAATTTGAAAGTCTCTCCGACTCCTTCACAAAGTCCTATAGAATATGTGCAGCAGAATATTTAAAGGGTTCAAATGCGAAACTAAGGCTTTCTAGAAAATATGTGGTTGCCGTGGGAAATTTCAAAATGACAACAAATGCAGGAATATGCTGAACATGTCAACAATTGCAGAGCGCACAATGATTAAACAACACTAGCAGCATATGTGAGTTATTCATTTATTATGGTTTTTATTTGTAAACACTCAGTATGAAGGTTAAATTGTCTTGGCCGGAAACTTTCCACATTATGCAAATTAGCGCGTGTTAAAATCAGTGACGTAACAGTAGTAAATATTGACATTATTTGTGGACGACTAGTGACAACTCAGGTAATTTCTGGAAGACTCGGATTGCTTTTACTTTGTACTAACACTTTTGTGAGTTGATGTTGAGCTAGTTTAAATGATTAATTGTGGACAAATCGATTATAATTTCTTTCACTTCGTACGAACACTTTTGTGGGTTTATGTTGAGCAAGTTTTAACTTCACCTTGAACTTTCCATCACTCATGTAAATATTCACCGTTGTGCGAAGATGTTCCAGAGGAACCTAGCACAGTACTGGAAGAATAAGAAGTTTTAAATGATTAATTATTTATGGACAAACCCTCGCCGCGAACGGAAAGCGTTTCTTCAGTCTAACCCCTAAAATAATCTACAATATATATCCCCCCCCCCCCCGCCAACCCACACCCACACACACAACACCACCCTGAAAAAAAAAGAGGAAAAGTTTCCTCAGACAGACATCCCTCTCCTGGAAAGTCTTAGACTACAACCACCACTTCCCAGCCAGCATGGCCATATCGGATAGATTTTTGGTAATTGTTCGGAATGTCTGCAGATCGGCCCGATGTATCCATTATCTGCCATAGACATCGGGCCGTTATGCAGACTGCCGCTCTGTTACCGATATCAGTAACAGAGCGGCAAGGCCCGATGTCTATCCTTTATCTGTATATAGGAAACATTTCGGTCCAATATTGGCTTGCTGACTGGGTTTGTGTGTTTTTTTTATGATTTGCTGAAAAGATATCGGTCAGATGTCGGCTAAATGTTGGATATGCCGACGTCGGGCCGACGTAGAGACAATTAATTCAATATTTTTCAATTTTTGATTTTTTTTTTTGTTTGTATGTCATACTAAATTGATTGTTCAATGCATTAATCTGAATGAATATAGCACATTTCTTCTAATGTCTATTATTATATCTCGGGCCAACGTCAGGCTGACATAGTTTGCATCAGTTGATACCATATATCGGGCCGTTGTCAGTCCGGTATAACACGCCATAAATCCATAAATGGAGGTAATGACATGTCATTTTGAATATTGTATATTTATTGTTAATGTGAACAGATATTCCTCGCAAATGTCATTTTTTACATTGCAAAATGATGCTACCTATATGCCTACATTCACAAGAGTTTTATTTATTGCTAATGAATATTTTTCAAGTCGAGCTAATTGAGATAAGCACCTAAAAAAAGATATATATAAGGTAGTGAGTATTCATTAAATTGATTTGATAAAAAAAATCGGACAGAGTTAAACGCCCGATAACCTTGTATGTTGCGAAACATATACATGTATTTTGGATTGGTAATCCGATGCTCTAGCTACATACTGTGCTAGCTGGATGGTGACAATAGAACGAATTTGATGTTTATCTGTCATAATGGGCCGACTTCGGGTCGGAACTATATCGGATACATATTGGATAGATAACTAACCGATATTGGACCGATGATGGATAGTAAACTAAAAGGATGTCTAACCGATGATGGATTGTAAACTAAAACGATATCTAACCGATATTGGACCGATGTTTAGCCGACAAGATATCGGTCCGACTTGAAGCCGATGGGCACGCCGATCTCAGGCCGATATCGTTTGCGATACTGGTCCCATATAAAAAAAAATATGGGGCCGATGAAGGCTAGATATAGGATTGCTGGCTGAGTCCTCACCCCCTAGATTTGTTCATTTCAAAATACCCCCACCCCCACCCCACACGCACACACCGAACGACCCACAAAACACACACACCTGTGTGTACTACGGTGTGGTATTCCAGTGTGGCAGCACTATAGACTGTAGATAGATACATTACACTAAACACAATCATAAGTCCAGTTTCTATTGTGCCCATACAGGTGGGTGTCCTATCCTTTAAAATATGGCGGATGGTCTGGTTCTCAGATAGTGATTTTTAAGTCATATCTGTGGTATGATAAAAAATGACCTCATTATAGAATTTAAAAACCGGAATTGTTTGTATTTGTTTTATGGCATAATTATAGACCAGTGGTACGATTCACCGGAACACAACAGACCAGAACATAGATGAAATACCAGGATGTACTGGAACTGCTTTTTCAGTGAAAAGCAAAAATGAGATTTACACTACAGAAGGGCTGCACACTGAACATCTTCAAGAAAAGAGTCATCTATCCTTTGTTTATATTTAAATGGTTGTCTGTGACTGATAGTTGCATTATTCTGTCAGGCATTTACAACCAGCATTGGATGGTGACACTAGCATCTTTTACAAGTAGCCCATTGGGTCACACACAGATTGGATTTCTTCAAATCCATACACTGAAGTGAATGCAACTTGCCATCTTGTACAGACGGTTCTTATTCAAGGTAAGATCAGATGGACTGTGGTGTTAGAATTAACACAATTATCCCCATCTCTCATCTATTTGTGAATCATATTTAGTGTAATCGGCTAAATACACAGGTAACAGTTTGCATATATTTAGTAATAAATAATAACATAGAAAATATCAACATTTCTGGCAAAATAAAAAAAATGTAAAAAAGCAATTGAAACAATGTATGTATATGTATAAAGTTAACAATCTTTCAGTTTAGTTATATCACGACAGTGTATACTTGAAGCTGTGAGGTAAATGCTGAATTTGGCAGTTTAGTTTCTTTCAAGCTAGTCTAAAACGTTTTAATCTAATTATACTGAGTTGCAAAAGAAAGTGTATACAGCTCAGTTGTGAAAGAAAGGGTGCAATGATTTTTCTTTAGAATAAAATGTATAAATTCCAAAATTAATATACGTCATGTTTGGTACCAAAGTTGTTATCATTGTATTGCCAATATGATGTTGTCATTTTTTTTCTCAATAGGTTGAATCATTAAGGACTGTTGTTTGATAAAAAGGATAGGGGTGTAAAGTAAAATTTTCAGTGTAAATTTTCTTTTGCGACTGAGTATATAATTGAATTCATTATTATCATAATCAAAAAACGCTTTGAACATATTTTTTGCCTGTTTTAATCAGTGCCCACTCAGTTTGAACAATATGATAAATTCAATTTGCCCCTTTCAAATTGTATATTGCATTTAATGATTTATTCATTCTTCTTATTATTATTGAGGCCCACAGGAGGATGGAAGGGGTACATCTTCCTTTGTTCCCTGACAATATGAGTCAGTGTTCCATTGTTCCCATCAACTATTTTGCTTTGTTCCCCAACATTATTTGTCCACTGTTCCCCTGTTCTCTAAAAGTATTTTTAATGTTTAAAAGATTTGCTAATGTTCCCCAAAATTCATTCCGGCCTACAGTAATTATAGTTGCAACACTGTCATCACAAAGATATTGTTTGAAATGTTAACTTTTTGTGATTTCTTTTTTTAATATCAAAACTAGATGTCAGAATTTTATTTCCTGTAAAGTCATGTTCCATTGTTCCCTAAAAATATGTGTCAATGTTCCCTTTTCCCCTGAAAATAACGCCATTGTTCCCTTGTTCACCAGATATAAATGGCCATTTTCCCCAAAACCCCTGAGAGGACCTCATCATTGAGTTGCTTTCAATTTGACAAGTTTGTAGCGAGCACAGCTAGCGAGAAGTGCCGAAGGCACTTCGAGCGCAAGCGAACTTTACGGTAACGGGAGAAAAAAAAGGAAAAAAAAAAAAAAGAAAAAAAAAGAAGATAATTGCTAATCTATGCGTCTCGATTTTGATGGTAAATCGTCGTTGTCACGCTTTAAGCATTTCTAACGCAGACACCGGCTCCCACTATAGGAGTTTTAGTTTCGAAATTCTGATTTGTTTTCTTTAAAACAGTTTTCTGTGCAACGTTTCCGTTATGACTGGTTAGAGTAGAGTTTCAGAAATAATTTGAAAGTCTCTCCGACTACTTCACAAAGTCCTATAGAATATGTGCAGCAGAATATTTAAAGAGTTCAAATGCGAAACTAAGGCTTTTAAGAAAATATGTGGTTTCCGTGGGAAATTTCAAAATGACAACAAATGCAGGAATATGCTGAACATGTCAACAATTGGAGAGCGCACAATGATTAAACAACACTAGCAGCATATGTGAGTTATTCATTTAGTATGTTTTTTTATTTGTAAACACTCGGTATGAAGGTTAAATTGTCTTGGCCGGCGGAAACTTTCCACATTATGCAAATTAGCGCGTGTTAAAATCAGTGACGTAACCGTAGTAAATATTGACATTATTTGCAGACGACTAGTGACATCTCATGTAATTTCTGGAAGACTCGGATTGCTTTTACTTTGTACTAACACTTTTGTGAGTTGATTTTGAGCTAGTTTAAATGATTAACTGTGGACAAATCGATTATAATTTCTTTCACTTCGTATCCCGGCACAACCACTTTTCGAACACATAAGGACAAAACATGAGATTAAAACCTTTACATTTAAATAAAAGACTTTTCCTTTCCAGTCAATGTTTTCATTAATTATAGTTCTAAAATTCTGCAGAATCATGCCAAATTGGCATGACCTCTATTGTTTATATTTTTTGAACAAAATGACGACCTACTTACCTCATTCCTAACGGAACATCCAACCTCTTTTCGAGCACTTCCGGTAAACATAAAAAGTATACTGCAGAACAGAAATTTGTACCCAATAATAGTTTTAACATATAGTCAACACTTCTCAACAGTTAAAAAATAAGTTAAAAAATAATGTTAACCCATGAAAATAACTTTTAGAAAGTATAACAAATTATTTCTAATGTTGTGTTTTTTTCAGGTGCACATGAAAGGCAAAACAAGGTGTCTCCCCTTCTTATGACCCTTACATGAGTTGAAAATGATAAATACACCCAATGCGTTTGACATTTTTAACCCACGCTTGATTTAGATTGCCCAGCGCATACACGATATAAAAAGGGTACAGGCAAAAATGAGTAAATCGCGCACAATTAAAACTGAATTTCGGAACCAGTCTTTTACTTATCATCATAGTAGCATGAATCAATGATTTTTTATTTTTCGAGATAATATCACCAAACTCAGTACATAAATACATCCATTTATTACAATTTTAGAACAGCTGAGTTTGTAAAATTTGGATTATAACTTTTTTTTTTAAGATTTATTTTCTATGTGTATATTTTCAATCACAAATACTCACCTTTATTTCCTTGTCAAAAACTTGTCCAAGCATGAAAAAAGCAGTTTTTCAGTTAATAATGTTTATTAAATGAATATCCTTTGTCATAGCAACATATTTATACAACATATACATATTTTGCACTTAAAATGACTCCATTTATTAGCTTTAGCACACATAGTTGTATACATATATAGTCATGTATTATAAACAAAATATCACTATCAGCCGGTATTTCGAATATTGCAACATATTCAAGAATCAAAGTTGTGTCAACAGGTTGTCAGTGTGTGACGACAGGTGTCTGCAATGTGGAAATTGATGAACCCAGTAACTTGAATGTTAACAACTTACACTCAAGATCAGTACCATATAATTGATACATACAAACAGTATGTCATGCTTAAAAATAAATGATACATCATCAGAATACTTCATATGCGACAGAATATATACTCATTTACAATCACAGTTCAAACAATCAATCAAATTCAGTTAAAATACAGTTTGTTTGCAATCTAAACGGTGGGCGCCGCCATTTTGATATATATACTTTTTTACTTCCGGTTCAGACCCCCGTACAGTTAAGTCATCATAATTTTACAGAAAACGGGTACTTATCATCACAAATTATGTCTGAATTTTTTAAATGTATATTAAACTTCAAAATGATATCAAACTTACCTGGGTACCTCTTCTCAAACAGAACAAAAAATAAAATTCAATTTTTATATGGCAGTTTTTTTCTACTTTCACAACTGTTTCTGGGTCAATCTGACGTGGTGCTCCGACATCTAGGGTCCGTGAATGCTGATTGGATGTCATTTTTAAATATCCAATCAAAATAATGGGAATAATAGCCGTAAAGGGAAACCCCATTTTCGCGCATTTTTAGGAACAGGAAATCGACATGGCTATTTAAAGACGACATAGATTATGTCCCTTGTTGGTTCTCGCTACTGAATTAGTAAAAAACTGCATAAATTATAACCATCACAAACTACAGAATTAGTAATGAAGATCACCTACAGAATTAGTCATACATAATGATATCAAACTACAGAATAAGTAATCATCATATATTACATAATTAATAATGACAACAAACTACAGAAATAATAACCATCCCAAACTGCAGTGCAGAATGAATTATGATGAAAACCTACATAGTAATAACAAACTTCAGAGTTGGTAACCATCACAAACTACATACTATATAAGTTATCATCCCAAACTAAAAATATAACAATCAGCACACAAGCCTACAGAGTTAGTAATGATGACAGCCTACATAATTAGTAATGATGACAACCTACAGAATGAATAATGATGACAACCTACAGAATTAGTCATACATAGTAAGTAATGATAACAAAATACAGAATAAGTATTCATCAAATACTACTACATTAGTAATGAGGCCTAACAAAAATATATGTGTGTTTCCGGTTTCCCGACCGTCCCTACTTTTTCACCGCCGACCCTAAATATTTTTAGCAAAAAAAAACAACAACGAAATATTATAATCAAACAACAAATATTTTTATTCAAATGATAATTTTATTAGCCAGAGTTGTTAAGCATCTAATCTGGATCCAAACTGTTTGCAAAGGTTATCAAGAAGTTGCCTTAGTACAAAAATGGCATAATATATGCGAACAATATATATAAAAAAAACATCCAAAAAAAATACTTTTTCCTACCTACCTACCCTAACTTTTTGACAGGGTGAAACCAGAAACACACATATTTTTTTTTAGGCCTGACAACTACAAAATTAGAAATCATCACAAACTACAGAATGAATAATGATGACAACCTACAGAGTTAGTAATAACAAACTGCAGCATTGGTAATCATCACAAACTACATACCAAGTCATCATCACAAACTAAAGAATGAATAATCATAACACAAACTACAGAATGAATAATGATAACAACCTACAGAGTTAGTAATGACAAACTACAGAATTATTAATCATCCCAAACTGCAGAAAGAATAATTATGACAATCTACAGAATGAATAATGATGACAACCTACAGAGTTAGTAATAACAAACTGCAGAATTGGTAATCATCACAAACTACATACTAATTTACCATCACAAACTACAGAATAAGTAATCATCCCAAACTACAGAATGAATAACGATGACAACCTACAGAGTTAGTAATGACAAACTACAGACTAAGTAATCATCTCAAACTACAGAATGAATAACAATGACAAACTACATGATTAGTAATCATCACAAATGACAGAATTAGTAATCATCACACACCACAGAATAAGAAATGATGACAAACTACATACAAATTTATTGCTACTCACAAACTACAGAATAAGTAGACAACCTACATAATTAGTAATCATCTCAAACTACATAATTAGTAATCGTGACAAACTACATACATAGTAATGATGACAGAAAATCCTGACAAAGAGTGAAGTACTGTTTATATAATCCTCAAACAGATGTAGAGAAACTGTAACATAATAATAAGTATACATGATGATGCCTGAATAGTTAATTTACATTCTAAATGTTTGTCTGTATTTTCTTTCAGAGATGTTCTGGGTGACGGCTGAATCGTTTACCAGAGGTGAAGTCATTTATCTACAGTGATGTCCCTCTGTTGTATCCTTCCTTTGTTTCAATCATTCAACCTGAGTTTAACTTTAAACATTATGCTATAAAGTACACACAAGCTTTAATAAATAATAAAAGTAGAACACACTTAATACAAGTAGAACAGAACACACTTAACACACATAGAACATACTTAACACAAGTTGAACACACTTAACACACATAGAACACACTTAACACAAGTTGAACACACTTAACACACATAGAACATACTTAATACAAGTAGAACATGCTCAACACAAGTAGAACACACTTAACACACATAGAACACACTTAACACAAGTTGAACACACTTAACACACATAGAACATACTTAACACAAGTTGAACACACTTAACACACATAAAACATGCTTAACACAAGTAGAACACACTTAACACACATAGAACATACTTAATACAAGTAGAACATGCTTAACACAAGTAGAACACACTTAACACACATAGAACACACTTAACACAAGTTGAACACATAGAACATACTTAACACAAGTTGAACACACTTAACACACATAAAACATGCTTAACACAAGTAGAACACACTTAACACACATAGAACACACTTAACACACATAGAACATACTTAATACAAGTAGAACATACTTAACACAAGTAGAACACACTTAACACAAGTTGAACACACTTAACACACATAGAACATACTTAACACAAATTGAACATACTTAACACACATAAAACATGCTTAACACAAGTGGAACACACTTAACACACATAGAACATACTTAACAGAAGTTGAACACACTTAAATAACACACATAAAACATGCTTAACACAAGTAGAACACACTTAACACACATAGAACATACTAAATACAAGTAGAACAGAACACACTTAGAACACACTTAACACACATAGAACATACTTAACACAAGTTGAACACACTTAACACACATAAAACATGCTTAACACAAGTATAACACACATAGAACATACTTAAAACAAGTTGAACACACTTAACACACATAAAACATGCTTACACAAGTAGAACACACTTAACACAAGTAGAACACACTTAACACACATAGAACACATTTTATGAGTATTCTAAAAAGAAACATGGCTCGTATTCGAGTTCTGTAAATTATTAATTATGATCAAAACAATATCTTGAATAAAATGCTGCCCAGCCGTTTATTCCTGCCGGAGAACTACGAGTTTTTACGATTTTCTCGGACATGCACAATGCGATTACAAACTATTCGGCGCAGTTCCGATAGCAAACGAATCGATCGGAACTCTTCGCTAATCAGACGAGGTAGTTCCGATTGTAAACGAATAAGATCGGAAAATCTCCGTAATCGGCTTGTCTAAAACAACTAAGAATACAATTTCAAAAATCCGATCTTTTCAATCCTGTTTTTCCCCAGCAAAACGCATATTACATTGGGTGAAATTATTGCCATTTACCTTTTTCATAGTCCTCTTTATAATTAAGTAAAGTTTATATCAATTGGTGGACAAAGAAATATAGGTAGAGCCCCTTTAACACAAGTAGAACACACAGTCACTTAACACATTCTTAACACAAGTAGAACACACTTAACACGCATAAAACATGCTTAACACAAGAAGAACACACTTAACACGCATAAAACATGCTTAACACAAGTAGAACTCACTTAACACAAGTAGAACACACTTAACACACAGAGAACATGGGTAGAACACAATAACATGCATATACTATACATAACACACGTTTAACACAATGCATGCGTAAGAACACACTTATTTACAAGTGGTACAACATCAAGTTGAATACAATTACCACAAGTTAATATGGACTACCCGTATTTTATACTAGCCACAAGTGGAACACGACAAGAGTAGTAGTGTTGGGAATCGGCTGAAAATCCATGATCGATCATCAGAATATTTGACCGACCGATGCTCGATCATTAATCGATTAAACATGGCTGCTAAATAAGACAAAGTGTAACCTTTTTTCAGCCTACATGTATAATAAAGAAAAGAAAAACATTTCAAGTATGTTCTGGTAATAAAGCAGTAAAATGAAACTGACCAGCATTTATTTGTAGTATAAGTTGCGATACCCACCTAGAGATATCATATGTGATTACTTGGTACTTGTTGCAAAATTGTAATATTTTAGTACAAGAGAATGAAATAATTTAAGCCAACCGTTTTTCAACAACCGAGAAAAGTCGATCATGAAAACCTGTAATCGATTAATCAAACTAAAGGCTTAACTGATCCATGATCGATTAATCGGAACAATACACAACTCTTGTTTACAATGACACTATCCACATATTGTCATTGAACGTGTGACATACACAGAACGGTAAGAGGAACACACTGCATATGAACACCCCATATTTAGAGTAAAGAAAGTTTAAGTGTGTATATATATCATCTACAAGAAGATGCTTGATTTTTAAACATGTATACAACTTTTTGTGAAATGGGTCCTTAACTTTTACTTAGTCATGAAGTTAAATTTGTACCAAAGAATGGTGCCATTCCTACAATCCGTTTCCTAAATAAGGATGATGTTTTGATTGAGGTAAGTCATTGAATATTTCTTCTTGATTGGATAAGGCCACAGTAAAATAATTGTGTAGTTTCGATAACGCGATAACTTCTACATACTTTTTGAATCTGAAAAAAAAAGCTTATTTTTTAAGCCATTTTTGCGAAAAACCAGATATTGTCGTCATAGTTACATCCGGATATATGTATGTTAGCATGAATGTCAGAAAAATAGCATTTTTCTTAAAAAAAAGTTCTATTATTTAAACAATATCTGTCTAAACTATAAAAGGCACAACTTTCAAATGTGATCTGTGAGTGTATTAGAACATATATACTGTACATACTCCTAATATACTGTACATGTACAAGAGGTTGACTGACCGTTATCATCTTTTTTGTGACAGGAGGTTGACCTTAGTGAGTTTAACCGTGAGCAGTGCAATAATGAGCTGATAAAGCGAGGCTTTTACAAGAAGGCGGGTCGGGAAGACACAGTTGAACCAGAGATTTCACAGACACTGAAATATAAGCGTTCTGATGAATTATAGCTCTTCTCATCTAGACAATTTTTTGAAGCTCCACGTCTTCATTTCTCATTCATTTCATGGTGCATCATTAAACATATTAGGCCTTTATTTGAATGTAATGCATGTTCAAATACTGTATTAGAACATTATCAGATGGCTGAAGAATGTCAATTTCCCTAACTTTATATCACCCCAAATAATTAGCCTCATTTGCAACAGATTTATCGTTGCACATTTGATATATTCTGTATTTAATGCAAATCAAAAACATTCATGTTTTATCTAAAATCTATTTATGAATGCTTGATTACAGGTAAAAGCAGTTGAGGAAATAGTTGAGTTAATTATAATATTCTTTGCTTGTAGCGAAAAGACCGCGAGACATTATTTATAAGTTTGGCTACGTATACATTTAGTGACTTGGCTATACGAATGCCACTGGCTATACGAATGCCACTGGCACTTCTAATTGAATGTTTTAATATTTGTGACTTGAACAACTGAACAATCACGCAACTGGTATCTACTAATATTGTGATAATTATATTTGCAAACTAAGGAGGACATGGTTTGACCTGAAGGTGTTAAATTAATGCTGGTAATGCATGTAGGCCTAGGTATACGACTTTACTTTAGTATCAAGTTGACCATCACACATGACTTTCAAGATATTTTTTATAAACCGTATGTGTTCTGTTCTGCTGTGCAGCATAAAGATCTAAGTGTCGTGTAAACTGCTGTTAATATGAGGCCATTGATGTGAATTTGTTTCATGAAAGCTTTTTTATTTGAATTTGTTTAATATGTAAAAGCTGTTTATATGAATTTTTTATGTTAGTTTATATATATGCATCAACATTAAAGCTGTTGCTATGAAATTGTTACATGCAAAAAGGTATTTATGTGAATTTATGCAAAAGCTATTTTATATGTGAATTTGTATAAATGCATCAACATCGAAGCTATTTAAATGAATTTTTTATATACTAAAGCTATTTATATGAAATTAGTATAAATGCATCAACATAACTCATTTGATATAAACTATTTATGTTATTCTATTTATATAAAGTTGTTTGGAGGCAGGTGGCGACCTGGGAGGGGATGTAAGCAAATAGCTTCGATGTTCCCCCTTTAGACCCGGTGAGTAGGGTTCCTACCCCAGTGGGTTCACTAGGCAAGCCTGGGATCTGGTGATTGTGCATCATCTTCATCTCTTATTACGACTTCATTATTAAATCAGATACAGCCTCTGTATATACTTGTCACTACTCGAGCTGAATATTATACAAATATTATACATTCTCAATTAGCCTTAGGCTTTCAATACTTGTTTTATCAAATAGTAACTATGATATCAAACTTCTTTACATAGGAACTCAGATTTTTAAACCCTGCCATAAAAAAACTATCCAACTTAAAACAATGTCGTTATCACGTATTGATCAATACTGACTACTGTACTTGCCACCGATCAAGCTGTGAACAGATGTTCAAGGAAATCAATATTGGAGACAATGAACAAGAAATATAATACAAACTACTTAAATATAAACTGTCTTTACAGCGGCACAGATGTTACATCCACTCATACTTCTCCTGATGATTATCTGAAGTATGCAGTGGCGTACAAAAAGATTTACTAGAAAAAAGAAACTGCATTTCAAAACAATTTTAATGATTTGTTAGTATTGCAATCAACGAAAAATGGTTACCTGAAGTGTATCGTATAGACAACCAATAGTTGTTTCTATTTTAATAAAATTGACTATTTAACTTTGCTGGTGCCAAATTGCTCAAGGCACAAGGTCCTAGTGACAAATTGATTTGAATTCCAATTCGAATGCTACTGCTGGTGATAATATTATTGCAGTAATAACTTGCTTTTATAAAGCAATATTGCCACCTCTTTTAGTTCCAGGAGTGCACTATTTTCAAATATGATTTATTTAAAAGCTTGAAAAACTTGAAAAAAGCTGAAAGAATTATCAAAATGCCATGAAAAATAAAGGAAATATGACCTATTGAAAATGTGCAAAGAACATAAATGGAGGTGGCCATCTTGGAACGATGATGTCATACACTCTGCTTAGATGACAATGGCGCCAAAAGGCTTCATTGAATGGCATTTAATTTAAACTGTTAAATATTTAGTTTTATATGTAGTTATTCATCATCTCATTTCATTTCACAACCAAACTCTCGTTGATCTAATCGTGCCGTACCCAGAGTGACGAGTCGTCACACAGAGGAAGTGTTGATGAAATTGTCTGTATAAACACGTCATGTGCTCAGACAACGGATGGCCCTCACTCACCCTCTGTGGGATGCGGACACTCTGTATACACATGATTGATCCAACACAGTTGTCCTCATCCACTCTAAGTATTAAAGATGTATTTATTTTAAAAAATAAATATTTGTAAAAGTTTTGCAGTCTTTTTGTAGTTTCTTTTTCTTGCAAGAGCTGCAGTAGCTAGCACAATTGACTGAATACGCAGTTCGAGTCTAACATGAACACCACTTGGTTACTTTGGTATGTCCTTTGACACTTCCCCTAGCCTTGTAAACTGTGAAGTCCCATGTATCAGTCTTTCCACGAGCATACATGTTCAAGAAAAACAAGAAACTATTGTAGGGACTTAAGAATGTGTACGCAAACCGTCTAGGGAGTCCGGCATGCTCCCCCGGATTTTTTGCCTAGAACGTCTGTGGTGCCATCTAGAAGGGCCAGCAGAGCTTTTGGGATGGCGAGTTGTTCGTTGTCTGTCGTTAACTTTTGTCTCAAGACGATAGGGCCTTCATTTTTCATCTGATCTTTACCAAATTTTACCAGATTGTTAATATCAATGAAAGCTCGGACAAGTTCGAAAACCTGCTATATCGGATTAGTAACAGCGGAGTTGATGGCCCTTGATTTAGTTAAAAATGCTATATTTTGCATGTTAAGATGATAAAGCCTTCATTTTTCATCCGATCTTTACCAAACATTACCAGATTGCTAATGTTGATGAAAGCTTGGACAAGTTCGAAAACCAGCCAGATCGGACCAGTAACAGCGGAGTTATGGCCCTTGATTTCGTTAAAAATGCTATATTTTGCCTCGGTAATACGATAGGGCCTTCACTTTACCAAACTTTACCAGATTGTTTAGTTATGGCCCTTGATTTAGTTAAAAATGTTGTATTTTGCCCAAAACTTTCAAAAAAGCGTAAATTTCAGTCACTCGCTTCATTGATGTTATAAGAGCCTTGTTAGCAATTAGAGCGTCCACAGGCCCTCCTGGGCCTCTTGTTATTGCATTTTAGCACTTTTTCAATATTTGGGACAATGTGTACGCAACTGCGTATTTGCGTACAGGTAGCTACGCGCCTGTTATAATTGGATAGTACAGTAATGAACAAGTATGAACATGAAGTCAAAACTTGAAGCACTGTTATCTAATTGCACAACTGGAAGCTAGACAAAGGTTCCTGAAAAAATTCGCAAATCAACTTAAGACGTCTCCGACAATGTTTCTGTGAAATTTAATAATGAAGTTTAATGTATATCTTTCCGAAAATGTTGAAGAAGCTATCAGAAGTTTTGTTAATAGCATGTCTTCAGTAATATATTCACCCCTCCCCCAAAAACAGTTGCTGGTACTCTCCTGGATCCAACAATCTCGGGTACATCTCACAGTTTTCAGTATAAGATATTCACCCCTCACCCAACAACAGTTGCTGGTACGCCCTGGCATCCAATAATCTCAGGTACATCCAACAGTCTTCAGTATAAGATATTAACCCCTCACCCAACAACAGTTGCTAGTACTCTCCTGGATCCAACAGTATCAGGTACGTCCAACAGTCTTCAGTATAAGATAATTTTATTCACCCCTCACCAAACAACAGTTGCTGGTACTCTTCGGGATCCAATAATCTCAGGCACATCTCACTATCTTCAGCATAAGATATTCACCCTCACCCAACAAAAGCTGCTGGTACTCTCCTGGATCCAATAATCTCAGTACATTCCACAAACTTCAGTATAAGATATTCACCCCTCACCCAACAAAAGCTGCTGGTACTCTCCTGGATCCAATAATCTCAGTACATTCCACTTCAGTATAAGATATTCACCGCTCACCCAACAACAGTTACAGTTGCTTGTATTCTCATGGATCAATAATCTCAGGTACTTTCCGTAGTCTTCAGTATAAGATATTCATCCCTCACCCAACAACAGTTGCTGGTACTCTCCGGGATCCAACAATCTGAGGTACATCAAAGAGTCTTTAAAATAAGATATTCATCCCTCACCCAACAACAGTTGCTGGTACTCTCCTGGATCCTGTAATCTCAGGTACATATCGCTGTATTCAGTATAAGATATTCACCCCTCACCCAACAATAGTTGCTGGTACTCTCCGGGATCCAGCACTCTGAGGTACATCAAACAGTATTCTGTATAAGATATTCACCCTTCACCCAACAACAGTTGCTGGTACTCTCCTGGATCCAATAATCTCAGGTAAATCCCGCAGTCTTCAGTATAAGATAATTCACCCGTAACCTAACAACAGTTGCTGGTACTCTCCTGGATCCAACAATCTGAGGTACATCCAACAGTCTTCAGTATAAAATATTCGCCCCTCACCAAGCAACAGTTGCTGGTACTATCCTGGATCCAACAATCTGAGGTACATCCAACAGTCTTCAGTATAAAATATTCACCCCTCACCCAGCAACAGTTGCTGGTACTATCCTGGATCCAGTAATCTCAGGTATATCCCACAGTCTTCAGTATAAGATATTTACCCCTCACCCAACAACAGTTTGCTGCTGGTACTCTTCGGAATCCAGTAATATATCCAACAGTCTTCAGTATAAGATATTCACCCCTCAACCAACAACAGTTGCTGGTACTCTTCGAGATCAAATAATCTCGGGTACATCCCACTGTTATTCATCCCGCAAGCAACAACAGTTGCTGGTACTCTCCGGGATCAAATAATCTCGGGTACATCCCACAGTGTTCAGTATAAGATATTCACTCTTCACCCAACAACAGTTGATGGTACTCTGCGTGATCCAATAATCTCCTGTACATCCCACTTTCTTCAGTATAAGATATTCACCCCTCACCCAATAACAGTTGCTGGTACTCTCCGGGATCCAATAATCTCAGGTACATCCCACAGTCTTCAGTATAAGATATTCACCTCTCACCCAACAACAGTTTCTGGTACTCTCCGTGATCCAATAATCTCGGGTACATCCCACCGTCTTCGGTATAAGATATTCACCCCTTACCCAACAACTGTTGCTGGCACTCTGAAGGGTCCAATAATCTCAGATACATCCCACAGTCTTCAGTATAAGTTATTTACCCCTCACCCAACAATAGTTGCTGAGGGTACTCTCCTGAGAAATATAAGAAACATCCACATTTCTTCAGTATAAGATATTCACCCCCACCCATCAACAGTTGCTGGTACTCTCATAGATCCAACAATCTGAGGTACAACAAACAGTCTTCAGTAAGAAACATCCAAATTTCTTCAGTAGAAGATATTCACCCCTCAACCAACAACAGTTGCTGGTACTCTCCGGGATCAAATAATCTCGGGTACATCCCGCTGTATTCTGTATAAGGTAATCACCCTTCATCCAACAACAGTTGCTCGTACTCTTCGGGATCCAATAATCTCAGGTACAATCCACAGTTTTCAATATAAGATATTCACCCCTCACACAACAACAGTTGCTGGTACTCTCCTGGATCTAATAATCTCAGGTACATCTCAGTCTTCAGTATAAGATATTCACCTCCACCTAACAACAGTTGCTGGTACTCTCCGGGATCGAACAACCTCGGTTACATCCCACTGTATTCAATAGAAGATATGCACCCCTCACCCAAAAACAGTTACTGGTACTCTCCTGGATCCAATAATCACGGGTACATCCCTCAGTCTTCAGTATAAGATATTCACCCCTCACCCAACAACCGTTGCTGGTACACTCAATCATTCATGACAATACAAATATGTGCATTCTCATTGCCAGGGGGTCCAATAATCCCAGGAACATCCCACAGTCTTCAGATTAAGATAGTCACCAACAACAGTTGCTGCTGGTAAGCTCCTGGATCCAATAATCGAACTCACTTTCTTCAGTATAAGACATACACCCTCAACCAACAACGGTTGCTGGTATTCACCGCGATACAACAACCTCGGGAACATCCGACTGTCTTCAGGAGAAGATACTCACCCAACAACAATTGCTGGTACTCTCCTGGATTGAATAATCAACCTCGGGTATATCCCACTGTATTCAGTATAAGATATTCAACCCTCATCCAACAACAGTTGCTGCTACTCTCCTGGATCCAATAATGACAGATACATCCCAGATTTTTCAGTATAAGCTATTTATCCAAGAGTCCAAGTATAAGATATTCATCCTAGAGTTTTCAGTATAAGATATTCACCCCTCACCCAACAACAGTTGCTGGTACTTTCTGGATCCAATAATCTCGGGTACATCCCACAGTCTTCAGTATAAGATGTTCACCCCTCACCCAGCAACAGTTGCTGGTACTCTCCGGGATCCAATAATCTAAGGAACATCCGACAGTCTTCAGTAAAGATATTCAAACCTCACCCAACAACATTTGCTGGTAATCTCCTGGATCCACCAATCCGAGGTAGATGCAACAATCTTTAGCATTAGATATTCACCCTCACCCAACAACAGTTAATGGTACTCTCCTGGATCCAATAATCTCGGGTACATCCCACTGTATTCTGTATTAAATAGTCACCCCTCACCCAACAACAGTTGCTGGTACTTTCCGGGATCTAATAATCTCAGGTACATTCCGCAGTCTTCAGTATAAGATATTCACCTCTCACTCAACAACAGTTGCTGGTACTCTCAGGGATCCAACAATCTCAGGAACATCCAACAGTCTTCTGTATAAGATATTCACCCCTCACCCAACAACAGTTGCTGGTACTCTCCTGGATGCACCAATCTCAGGTACATCCCAGAGTTTTCAGTATAAGGTATTCACCCCCACCCAACAACATTTGCTGGTACTCTCCTGGATCCAACAATCTCAGGTACATCCCAGAGTTGTTGGTATAAGGTACACCCCTCTCCCAACAACAATTGGTGGTACTCTCCTGGATCCGACAATCTCTGGTACAGCCCACAGTCTTCAATATAACATATTCACCCGTCACCTAACAACAGTTGCTGGTGCTCTCCTGGATCCACTACTCCGAGGTACATGCAACAGTCTTTAGCATTAGATATTCACCCTCACCCAACAACAGTTGCTGGTACTCTCCTGGATCCAATAATCTCGGGTACATCCCACTGTATTCTGTATTAAATATTCACCCCTCACCCAACAACAGTTGCTGGTACTTTCCGGGATCTAATAATCTCAGGTACATTCCGCAGTCTTCAGTATAAGATATTCACCTCTCACTCAACAACAGTTGCTGGTACTCGCCGGGATCCAACAATCACAGGAACATCCAACAGTCTTCTGTACAAGATATTCCCCCCTCGCCCAACAGCAGCTGCTGGTATGTTCCTCTCACTGTATTCAGTATAATATATTCACCAATCACCCAAGAGCCGTTGCTGGTACTCTCCTGGATCTAACAATCTCAGGTACCATCCCGCAGTCTTCGGTATAACATATTCACCCCTCAGCCAACAACACCACCCCCCACCCCACCACCCACCCTCGACCTCCCCACTCAGCAACAGTTGATGGTACTCTCCGGCATCCAGCAACCTCGGTTACATCCCACTGTATTCAGTAGAAGATATGAACCCCTCACCCAATAACAGTTGCTGGTACTCTCCTGGATCCAATAACCTCAGGTACATCCCAGAGTTTTCAGTATAAGATATTCACTCCTCATACCAAAACAGTTCCTGGTACTCTCCTAGATCGAATAACATCGGTTACATCCAACTGTATTCAGTAGAAGATATCATCCCTCACCCAACAACAGTTTCTGGTACTCTCCTGGATCCAGTAACCTCAGACACGTCCCAGAGTTTCAGTATACGATATTCACCCCTCACCCATTGTTTTCAGTATAAAATATTCACCCCGTGCCCAACAACAATTGCTGGTACTCTCCTGTATCCAATATATCCATATCTTAGAAACATCCACAGTCTTCAGTATAAGATATTCACCACTCACGCCAAAACAGTTGTTGGTACTCTCCTCGATCAAATAATCTCAGGAACATTCAGCAGTCTTTAGTATAAGATATTCACCCCTCACCCAACAACATTTGCTGGTACTCTCCTGGATCCACCAATCTCAAGTACATCCCAGAGTTTTCAGTATAACATATTCACCCCTCACCTAACAACAGTTGCTGGTACTCTCCTGGATCCAACAATCTGAGGTATATCCAACAGTATGTAGCATTTGCTATTCACCCTCACCCGACAACAGTTGCTGGTACTCTCCTGGATCCAATAATCTCGGGTACATCCCACTGTATTCTGTATAAAATATTCACCCTTCACCCAACAACAGTTGCTGGTACTCTCCGGGATCCAATAATCTACGGGATCCAACAATCTTAGGTACATTCCAGAGTTTTCAGTATAAGATATTCGCCTCTCACACAACAACAGTTGATGGTACTCTCCTGGATCCAAGAATCACATGTACATCCCACAGTCTTCAGTATAAGATATTCATCCCTCACCCAACAACAGTTGTTGGTACTCTCCTGTATCCAACAATTTCAGGTACACCCCACACTCTTCTGTATAAGATATTCATCCCTCATCCAACAACAGTTGCTGGTAACTCCGGGGTCCAACAATTTCTGGTACATCCCGAAGTTTTCAGTATAACATATTCACCCCTTACCTCAAAAACAGTTGCTGGTATTCTCCTGGATCTAATAATCTCAGATACGTTCCGCAGTCTTCAGTATAATATATTCACCTCTCACCCAACAACAGTTCTGTATAAGATATTCACCCCTCGCCCAACAGCAGTTGCTGGTACTCTCCGGGATCCAAAAATCTTAGGTACATCCCAGAGTTTTCAGTATAAGATAATCACCACCCCCCCCCCCCCCCCACCCCAACCCCAACCCAGCAACAGTTGGCATCAAACAACCTCGGTTACATGCGCCACTGTATTCAGTAGAAGATATGCACCCCTCACCCAATAAAAGTTGATGGTACTCTCCTGGATCCAGTAACCTCAGGTACATCCCAGAGTTTTCAGTATAAGATATTCACCCCTCATACCAAAACAGTTGCTAGTACTCTAGCAACAACATTTGCTGGTACTCTCCTGGATCCACCAATCTCAGGTACATCCCAGAGTTTTCAGTATAACATATTCACCCCTCACCTAACAACAGTTGCTGGTACTCTCCTGGATCCAACAATCTGAGGTATATCCAACAGTTAAATCTATGTATATATGTTGGGTGCACCAGTTACATATTTGTTTGTTTGTATATAAAATGCATTGTGTTATGGGCCGGAGGCCAAAATCGCAATAAAGAAATTGAGACAATGTTCATGCCTATAATATGCATTTATTAACCATACCCCATCCATTTTGGATTTTCTGTTCAAAGATATATTCACCTCTCACCCAACAACAGTTGCTGGTACTCTCTGGGATCCAATAATCTCGGGTACATCCCGCAATCTTTAGTACGTATAAAATATGACCCCTCACTCAACAGTTCCTGGTATTTTCAGTGATCCAATAATTTCAGGTACATCCGAAAGTTTTCTGTTTTCTCAAAACAATTGCTGGTACTCTCCGGCATCCAATACTCTCAGGTTCATCCCACAGTTTTCAATATAAGATATTCACCCCTCACCCAACAACAGTTGATGGTACTCTCCTGGATTCAATAATCTCGGGTACATCTCGCTGTATTCAGTAGAAGATATTCACCCCTCACCCAACAGTTGCTGGTACTCTCAGTGATCCAATAATCTCTGGGTATATCCCACTACAGTGCAGATTGCTCTTTAAATGTCAATGTCATATCCGTCACCGGATAATAATTACATGACACAATAAGTTTGCTGAACTGCTTTGCGAAAAAATAACATCTTCATGAATTAACAGAACACTGCGCTATCTATTATGTTAACTTTTGTGTGAAAATAGGGAAAACACCAATATAAACGACGAGTTGATAACTTCTATTGTCAACCGTTTTTCGAGCGTTAGTTTTGAAATGGCACCGGCTCTTCAAAGATGAAAGAGAATGATACCGGGGTGTTCTGTAACTTCATTTGATGTTTTTTTTTCACGAAGCTGCAACTGGTACTGATTTGTTTAGATCTACTTGTCCGTCGTCCGTTTTGCCGTGTAAACGTGATAGGGCCGTCATTATTAATCGGATCTTTACCAAACTTTGCGAGGATGTTTATATCAATGAAAGCTCGGACAACTTCGAAAACCAGCCAGATCGGATGTTTCACCGGAGTTATGACCCTTGATTTGGTGAAAATGTCATTTTGCCTTGTGAACACTCTAGCACCTTCGTTTATTATTTGAACATTACCAAACTTGCAAAGATTGTTAATATCAATGAAAGCTCGGAACATTTCGGAAACCAGTCAGATCGGATTAGTAACACCAGAGTTATGGCCCTTGTTTCTCTGAAAAATGCCATTTTCTGCCTTGTGAACACACTAGCACCTTCATTTATCGTTTGATCTTTACCAAACTTGCACAGATTATTAATATAAATGAAAGCTCAGATAAGTTCGAAAACCAGCCAGATCGGATCAGTAACACCAGTTACGGCCCTTATTTAGCTGAAAAATACCCTTTTCTGCCTTGTGAACACTCTAGCAGCTTCATTTATTATTTGATCTGTACAAATTTGCACATAGTGTTAATATCAATGAAAGCTCCGACAAATTAAACAAGAGGTCAATGACCTTGAAGCTCTACTGATTTATTTTTAGCTGTGGCGGCCATCTTGAATTTCCGGCCGACCTGAAATTTTGCTAGGATCAATTAGCCATCAAGAGCAACATTCCTGTGAAGTTTCATGAAAATCCGTCAATAGTTTCAGAGGAGTAGTCGCTACAAGTTTTCATTATATAACTCTATGTAAATAAAGATGGCCGCTGACAGCCATGTTTAACATCGAATCAAAACGATTTTTGACCAGGACCAACATCATGTCCTGCTGATCATTTTAGAAAAAGTCCCATATCAGTATCACTTACAGTTTTCAAGAAGTAGTCGCTACAAACTTGTATTTTGAAAATCTATTTTTAGCCATGGCGGCCATCTTGAATTTCCGGCCGACCTGAAATTTTGCCAGGATCAATAAGACATCAAGAGTAACATTCGTGTGACGTTTCATGAACATCCGTCAAGTAGTTTCAGAGATGTAATCGCTACAAGTTTTCATTATATAACTCTATGTAAACAAAGATGGCCACTGGCAGCCATGTTTAACGGCGAATCAAAATAATGTTCGACTCGGATAACCTTTATGTCATGTTGATCATTTTAGAAAAAGTCCCATATCAATATCACTTATAGTTTTCAAGAAGTAGTCGCTATGAACTTATTTGTTAAAAATCTATTTTTAGCCGTGGCGGCCATCTTGAATTTCCGGCCGACCTGAAATTTTGCTAGGATCAATTAGACATCAAGAGCAACATTCCTGTAAAGTTTCATGAAAATCCGTCAAGTAGTTTCAGAGGAGTAGTCGCTACAAGTTTTCATTATATAACTCTATGTAAACAAAGATGGCCGCTGGCAGCCATGTTTAACGTCGAATCAAAACAATTTTCGACAAGGACCAACATCATGTCATGCTGATCATTTTAGAAAAAGTCCCATATCAATATCACTTAGAGTTTTCAAGAAGTAGTCGCTATAAACTTGCTTTTTAAAAACCTATTTTTAGATTTGGTGGCCATCTTGGATTTCACATCAACATGAATTTTTGCTAGGATCCACTGACTTCATGGGCAACATTTCTGTAAAGTTTCATGAAAATCCATTCAGTAGTTTCAGAGTAGTCGCTTCAAAAAAAAGTTTACTGTCGGACAGACAGACGGACAGACGGACGCCGCACCACTCTGATCAGTCGAGCTAAAAACCAGCCAGATCAGATCAATAACACCGGAGTTATGGCCCTTAATTTGCTGGAAAATCCCATTTTCCGCCTTGTGAACAATCTAGCACCTTCATTTATTATTTGATCTTTACCAAACTTGCATAGATTGTAAATATCAATAAAGCTTGGACAAGTTTGAAAACCAGCCAGATCGGATCAGTAACACCAGAGTTATGGCCCTTGAGTTTCTTAAATATTAGGAACCTGGGATCGTGTGTTCAAATCCCACTGGGGGCTTTTTCTTATTTTGTTTGTTTTTGTTTTTAGCTCTACTGGCAAAAGACCAGTCAAGCTTATGTGATGCTGCGTTGTCCATCGTTCATCCTCATGTTTGCCTGTCGTTAAATTTTCTAGCCCCTCCATTTTTCATCCGAACTGTACCAAACGTATACTGTAGTTATATATCCATAAGATCTCGGAAGAGTTTTTGAACAAGCTAGATTCGATTGCTAACAGCTGAGTTACCTGCCCTTGAATTTGCAAAAATGCATAACTTTGCCTTGTGGGAACACTAGCCCCTCCATTGTAATCTTTTCGGGGATGATCAGTATCAAGCCTAGTTGTATATATCGTCACCGTGTTCTGGTTGAATGATTTTGGCAGTTATGACACTTTAAAGGTTTTTAATACACAAACTTTGTCCAGATTAGTTCTCCTGAACCGTAGGCCGGATAACGAAACTTCTTAGGGATGATGGGTACAAGGCCTAGTTGTGCATATCATTGCATGATGACGGAGTTATGGCCCTTTTAATACACATTGTCCGGACTAGTTCTCCTGAACCCATGACCGGATTTCACTGAAACTTGGCAAGGATAATCAGTAGCAAGCATAGTTGCGCATATTAAACCCGTTTTCCAGTTGAATGCATTTGGCAGAGTTATGGCCCTTTAAAGGTTTTAATACACTAACTTTGTACATGCTAGTTCTCCTGAACCTCTGGCCGGATTTCAATGAAACTTGGCAGGGATGATCAGTACCAAGCCTAGTTGTGCATATCATGAATGATTATGGCTCCATACACAAACCGGCTAGTTTTCCTGAACCCCTGACTGGATTTCAATGAAACTTGGCAGGAATGATCAGTACCTAGCCTAGTTGCGCATATCTTTGTCATGTTTTGGTTGATTGATTTTTGGTGGAGTTGTTGCTCTTTAAAGGTTTTAATACACAAACTTTGGACTATTTCTTAACCATCGTTCAGCTTTCACGAAACTTGGTTACGTATATCATTGTTGTGATCCAGTTGAATGATTTTTGGCAGAGTTATGGCCCTTTAAAGGTTTTAATATACCGTATAAACTAGTTCTGGTGAATCTCTGGCCAGATTTCAACGAAACTTTGCAGAGATAATCAGTACCAAGCATATCATCGTGTTCTAGTTTAATGATTTTCGGCAGACTTATAACCCCCAGTGGGGGAGACATCTGTTTTTACGAAAAACAATCTCTAGCTCTAATTTGGTATGATTATTAAGGGACTCGAGGCACAACGTCTTACCGCCTGCATAAGGAGGTCCCTTTACAGGGGTTCAACTTGGAGAACTTGCATTAACTTATTATAACAGGAGTTTCTGTCTTGCGATGCTTACTCCCTCCATACCCTTTTAAAGTTCATGTTCATGTGTTGTGCATTTCTTAGTTAAAGATGTGTAGATGCACAATAAGTTTTCGTATTTTGGTTCCATCTGCTGGGGCCCCCTAGGGGATAAACAGGTAAAAAAACACACACAAAAATATCTAGTCCAAATGTGAATGCATTTATAAAAAGGGTTTTGTCCTCTAGCGTAAAGGGGTCCCTCTACATGGATACAACTTGGGGAACTTGCAGTAATTTTAATACATGTTCAATTGCCATATTGCTCAATGCAGTGCAAAGGGTTTTGTCATAATTGCCGCAACAACTAATATTTTACCCCCACAACCAGACTCCATATAGCTAGTAGAGTGATACAGGTCCAACATATACAGTGAAATCTGTCTTGACGTCATTGAGGTAGCCTATTAAATGGCACAGATGTTCTCACATTTAATATGAAATAATGTGCAACTGAAAGATGAGTTTATGTTTGAACAATAAGGTTAATTTGGACTGCCCCATCGCGTTAATGGTTTACTATGACAACGTGTACAATGATGTTGCTTAATTGTAACTGTAAACTGATAGCACCTGTCCCATAAAGGATACATTGTTTAATAGTGTGTAAATTGCTAACTGTTTGATTATAAAGATTTTAGAGCAAAAGCCTACGTAATTTTGGCTTACACCTTGTATTTTAACAAAATAGTCCTTTTTATACTTAGTTTTGTATGCTAGCTTGTAACTCGGTAGCAAAGTAAAGTTTAACTTTTTAAAAGTGAACACTCTGTCTCGCCCTTCACTTAGTGGGCGAGACAAATAAACAGAGGAGATCGGCGTTGGAAATATGATTCCTGTTTCGCTCCCCATTAAGGGGGGCGACAATAAAATAGGTTTATACATTAAATATAAGCTACCATAACTGTTGTTATACACATATACTGGATATGGAAGATGACAAAAGTGAACAGCAATACTCATTTGTGGTAAAACAGTTTAATGGGCAAATCCCCACAGTAATGTGTCCCCTAACATTCCAGTATATTAATCTTTCCTGACATTAGCACTAAGTGCAGTCAGAAGCACTTTTATCCATGACAACAGACTTTGCACTCTTTTTGTCAAAGCTGTTCACACCAATTAAAGGGACAGATGGCAATCTTGCTTATTTTCAATCATTATCATTTTTGAATATAATATTAAAGAATTGAATCGAAGTTTAAGGCGCACCAACGCATGAAAGGTTATATGGCGCCTAACAGGAATGAACGTGCCAGGACATTATAAAAGAATAAATGAACATCTTCAAAAGTACTGATGTCAAAAACTGGAGAAGAAAAAAAGAGTATAATAAAACAAAGTACAAGAGCTATACAAGATGTCCAACTGGGACCGATGAGCTGCTCACCCGAGTAGTCAAAGTGAGAAATGAAAACATGTCTCCTTTTTTGTGCTCCAAATATACAATATTGTGTATTTTGCGGTTACATTTTTTGTTCATTTTTCATCAATATAAAACCACCCTAGAAGTGACAGAAGCCCAGAAAATGTAGCCACTTTCACAGCGACTATTTCATAGCAGTTTTGGGTTCCAAATGCAGCACTATGTGCCCTCTCAGTATATTATTTAGTTTGCCTAATACCTCCATATCTCTTAATATATCTTAAAGAAATGTGTAATGCAAATATAAATGTTATTGACTCACCTTTTTAAAAGTTCCCCTAAAAAATAGTTTTTTTTAAGAAGTTCTTCATCATTTCCTATATAAAGTCATCGGACTCCTGGGGCGAGGCCATTTTGTACACCCAGGGACTTCATTTTGTACTATATTCGATTCTTCATGCTAATCAGATGCTTCGTGCGAAAATATTGAACATTGGACCAGAGTTGCCAGTTCCAATGGCCTACTTTGTATACAATTGAAAGGGTTTCACCCCAGGACCATCAGTATGAAATTTGGTTTAAATTGGTGCAAAAAAAGATGAGATAAATGTAAGAGGGACAAAAGGTGATCACAATAACTCACTGAGCTTCACTCAGAGTTACTATAACATGTAGTATATGAGTCCAGTCCATGTGTACTATCCTGTACATGTACTGGCAATATTGTTCAGCAAAGTCAGACAAACCATGCACCCGACACTGGTCTGTATATACACTGGTCTGTATATCATGCTGCAGCAATGTCTAAATATACTTAAATGTTGAAAACTTCTGAAACAAAGCCATCTGGATTTAAAAAAAAAAGATACTTCAATTAAACCAACTATGATCATTCACACAAGCAGTATACAGAAAACTGCATAATGTATGCAAAGTTAAGTTTATCTACAGCCATTGCTGTATAGTGTTACTTTTGCAGTCATCATGGACAAGTGAAGCGATATCAAAGCATCACTCTGTGTCAGATCATAGCAGAACCATCATAACATAAACACTGCTATAGTTCCACCACTGTATCGGCACCTTTAACCTTGACCAAATACATAAATGTCAATAATAATATTAAATATTTCAGCAACCTGCCCCGTTTCAGCGTAAGGACCTGAGCCTTTGTCGACTGATTACAGGACCTCCTTACATATAAAATAATCCAGCCAAGAATCACTTTTGTAAATAAAGTTCCACATTGTCCTGCTAAGTGAGTACTGTGTTGTCCATCTCAGTTAATGGTGGTTCTGCTTGGCTGCACAACTTCCTCAGGGACTTGGATATGAGCTCATTTATAGAATCTTGCATCCCGGCATCTATTAATGGCATCACAGTCTACAATAGGAGAAATAAGACATGAAATGTTCGGAGAAATAGAACACGAGATCTGTTCGGGGGGAAAGAGAACATGACCTGTCTGAAGAAATAGGAACATGACCTTTTTGGAGAAAGGGGGTCCCAAAGGGGTTTTGCGTGAAAACGTGATCGGGTTTTTTAAAAAAAAAATATATCAGCGTAATCCGTGATTTTGGTCTTGGTAAAACGTGATCGCGTAATATGGTGACGTGAAACGTGAATTTTTAGTCCTTTTCAGTCTTTTTAGTGTCCCTCCTCCTCCCCCCGAGAGCTGAACTTTCGTACTTGCGCGAACATCTGGCACGGGAAATCCCCGGGGACACTACAATCAGCCGAGTCGTGTATCAGATACAGTATAGGCAGTATAGACAGGTGGTATGCCGACAGTTTCACTGACATAGCTCACTACATTACAAGTAGCACTGGTCGGCCTGGAACTGTTTTGTTGTTTTTTTGTTGTTGTTGCAACCCACACATTGTACTAGAGAAGCTCGAGCCTATAGCGCTTCACGTCTGCTCATCCACATTTAACGTGAAATGTGAAAGTTCTGCTATTTTCACGTGAAGACGTGATCCTTGTTTTTATTTTACGTGATCACGTGAACACACCCCCCCCCCCCCCCTTTGGGACCCCCGAGAAACAGAAGATAACTTGTTTGGAGAATGAGACTAAGAGGGTAGTACCCGGTACCGGTTTCACCGGCTATGTGCTATTAGTGACCCTGACCTTTGACTTTAAAATCAATAGGAACCATTTTCTCACCAATGGCAAACAAGGTCTCAAGTTTGAAGACAGTGGGAGGAATCCTTCATAAGTTACATATATGAGCAGAAACTATTTTTCATTATCGGATCACAGTGACCTTGACATCTGACCTACTGACCCCAAAATCATCCTCTCACAAAGGAAAATCAAGTTATAAAGTTTGAAGAAGACAGTGGGTGCAATCCTTCATAAGTTATTGAGAGGAAATGAAAGTGTGATGCTGGACGGACAATTTAATTTAATTTCATTTATAGTCGCACCAACAGCTAAGGTCACATGGTGACTTTCCAGCTTCCATTGGTGGAGAAAGAACCCCGGCGCGCCCATCCGGGCAACGTGTTCACCTGGGCATAACCACCGACGTTCCGCAACTGCAAAGTGATTCCTAAGTGTCTTCCATACACCTGTTTCAAGAATTAGAACATGACCTGGTTGGAGAATTAGAACATGACTGGAGAATTAAAACATGACCTGGTTGGAGAATTAGAACATGACCTGTTGGGAAGAATAGAAAACATGTTTGGTGAAACATAACATGAACTATTTGGAGAAACAGAAAATTGGTTTAGAAAATTAGAACATAACCTGTTTGGAGGAAACAAAAATGTCATTGAAAAATCATAACAAAAACGGATGACTAGCATGTAGAAAAGCATGTGTGTTCAACATACAACGGCACTCGAACTAGCAAGTAGAAAAGCATGTGTGTTCAACATACAACGGCACCCGAAGTCTATATATAATTTATATAAACATTCAACATACAACGGCATCCGAAGTCTCTATATATAATTTATATAAACATTCAACATACAACGGCAACCGAAGTCTCTATATATAATTTATATAAACATTCAACATACAACGGCACCCGAAGTCTCTATATATAATTTATATAAACATTCAACATACAACGGCACCCGAAGTCTCTATATATAATTTATATTAACATTCAACATACAACGGCACCCGAAGTCTCTATATATAATTTATATAAACATTCAACATACAACGACACCCGAAGTCTATATATAATTTATATAAACATTCAACATACAACGGCACCCGAAGTCTATATATAATTTATATAAACATTCGACATACAACGGCACCCGAAGTCTATATATAATTTATATAAACATTCGACATACAACGGCACCCGAAGTCTATATATAATTTATATAAACATTCGACATACAACGGCACCCGAAGTCTATATATAATTTATATAAACATTCGACATACAAAGGCACCCGTAGTCTATATATAATTTATATAAACATTCAACATACAACGGCACACGAAGTCTATATATAATTTATATAAACATTCAACATACAACGGCACCCGAAGTCTATATATAATTTATATAAACATTCAGCATACAACGGCACCCGAAGTCTATATATAATTTATATAAACATTCAGCATACAACCGCACCCGAAGTCTATATATAATTTATATAAACATTCAGCATACAACGGCACCCGAAGTCTATATATAATTTATATAAACATTCAGCATACAACGGCACCCGAAGTCTATATATAATTTATATAAACATTCAACATACAACAAGCACCCGAAGTCTATATATAATTTATATAAACATTCAACATACAACGGCACCCGAAGTCTATATATAATTTATATAAACATTCAGCATACAACGGCACCCGAAGTCTATATATAATTTATATAAACATTCAGCATACAACGGCACCCGAAGTCTATATATAATTTATATAAACATTCAACATACAACGGCACCCGAAGTCTATATATAATATATATAATCATTCAACATACAACGGCACCCGAAGTCTCTATATATAATTTATATAAACATTCAAACAACGGCACCCGAAGTCTATATATAATTTATATAAACATTCAACATACAACGGCACCCGAAGTCTATATATAATTTATATAAACGTTCGACATACAACGGCACCCGAAGTCTATATATAATTTATATAAACATTCGACATACAACGGCACCCGAAGTCTATATATCATTTATATAAACATTCGACATACAACGGCACCCGAAGTCTATATATCATTTATATAAACATTCGACATACAACGGCACCCGAAGTCTATATATAATTTATATAAACATTCAACATACAACGGCACCCGAAGTCTATATATAATTTATATAAACATTCAACATACAACGGCACACGAAGTCTATATATAATGTATATAAACATTCAACATACAACGGCACACGAAGTCTATATAGAATTTATATAAACATTCAACATACATCGGCACCCGAAGTCTATATAGAATTTATATAAACATTCAACATACAACGGCACCCGAAGTCTCTATATAATTTATATAAACATTCAACATACAACGGCACCCGAAGTCTATATATAATTTATATAAACATTCAACATACAACGGCACCCGAAGTCTCTATATATAATTTATATAAACATTCAACATACAACGGCACCCGAAGTCTCTGTATATAATTAATATAAACATTCAACATACAACGGCACCCGAAGTCTCTATATATAATTTATATTAACATTCAACATACAACGGCACCCGAAGTCTCTATATATAATTTATATAAACATTCAACATACAACGGCACCCGAAGTCTATATATAATTTATATAAACATTCAACATACAACGGCACCCGAAGTCTATATATAATTTATATAAACATTCAACATACATCGGCACCCGAAGTCTATATATAATTTATATAAACATTCAACATACAACGGCGCCCGAAGTCTCTATATATAATTTATATAAACATTCAACATACAACGGCACCCGAAGTCTATATATAATTTATATAAACATTCAACATACAACGGCACCCGAGGTCTATATATAATTTATATAAACATTCGACATACAACGGCACCCGAAGTCTCTATATATAATTTATATAAACATTCAACATACAACGGCACCCGAAGTCTATATATAATTTATATAAACATTCAACATACAACGGCACCCGAAGTCTATATATAATTTATATAAACATTCAACATACATCGGCACCCGAAGTCTATATATAATTTATATAAACATTCAACATACAACGGCGCCCGAAGTCTCTATATATAATTTATATAAACATTCAACATACAACGGCACCCGAAGTCTATATATAATTTATATAAACATTCAACATACAACGGCACCCGAGGCCTATATATAATTTATATAAACATTCGACATACAACGGCACCCGAAGTCTACGCGTTGGTGAAACCAGACGGTTACCCAATGCCGCGAGTTCAAGATTGTTTAGACGCTGTAGCAGGTGCAACCTTATTTAGCACATTTGATCTTACTAGTGGATATTTTCAGATTCCTCTCAAGGCTGATGACATTAAAAAGAGTGCTTTCGTCTGTAAATTCGGACAATTTGAGATGGTTAGAATGCCTTTCGGACTAAATAATGCAGCATGCACTTTTCAACGAACTATGGAACTTGCATTACAAGGTCTTCAATGGGAAACTTGTTTGATATACATTGATGATGTCATTGTATTTGGGACAAGTTTTGATCAGCACATGGAGAGAGTGAGACAAGTATTAGAGAGAATAGAGAAAGCAGGGCTAAAGTTGCGTCCAGACAAGTGTGAACTATTACAAGAAGAAGTCGTTTTTCTTGGGCATGTTGTGTCTGGTAATGGTGTAAAACCCAATCCACTAAACATCGCTAAGATAATCGAGTGGCCAACACCAACTACTTCAAAGCAGGTAAAGCAGTTCGTCGCCATGGGATCTTATTACAGAAAGTTTGTAAAGAATTTTGCAAAGATAGTAAGACCTATGGTTGATCTTACCAAAAAGGGTAAAGTCTTCAAGTGGGATGCAGCTTGCAAGAACGCATTTGAAAACGTCAAAGCAATTTTAGTTAGTCCCGAGATTATTGGATATCCACTTCAAGATGGCGCTGAATTTGTTCTTGATGTAGACGCGTCGGATTTGGGTATCGGCGGTGTTCTTCACCAAGTACAAGAAGGAAGAGAACGCGTATTGTCATATGGCAGTAGAGCACTCAACAAAGCGGAGCGGAACTATTGCATCACAGAGAAGGAGCTTCTGGCTATCAGATACTTTGTAGACTATTATAGACAGTATCTGCTAGGTAGGCGTTTTCTTGTGAGAACAGATCACCAAGCATTGGTGTGGTTATTTAAGCTTAAAGAACCCAGAGGGAAGATAGCACGCTGGATAAAGATTTTGGCTCAGTACGACTTCTCTATTGAATATAGGCCTGGTAAGAAACAGGGACACTGTGATGCTTTGTCGAGGTGTGAAAACCCAAAGGATTGTGACTGTCCTCTACAAGATACCAACGAACCACTCAGGTGTGGACCTTGCAAGAAATGAAAGAAAATGGCAGAGGATATGATGCATCAGGGCAGTTTCATTAGAAAAGGAAAATAGCAGCTGTCTAAAGCAGATAGAGGAGGTAGTTAGAACAACACAGCAACAGGAAGCCAGCGATCAGCCCGGTCCATCTAACGAAAAAGATCCAGCTAACAGCAAGACTTCACCAACCGACTATAACTGGTCATGGGCTGGTGGTCAGCAACTGGCAGATATTAGACTTCTTCAAGAAAGTAACCACGATATAGCACCAATTCTTAAGGCAAAACTCGAGAATAAGAGACCAAGTAGTGAGGACGTATTATCATTTAGTTCAGCTTCTCGACATTATTGGGTACTTTGGGACGTCCTAATAGTGAAACAGGGTATACTGTTTAAGAAGTTCGTCAGAAAGAATGGCTGTGGTGAACATTGTCAGTTTGTTGTGCCACAGTGCATGAAGAAAGACATGTTATTCCAAATGCATAACTCCATTTTATCTGGTCATCTCGGTTGCAAGAAAACCAATGAGAAATTACTACAGCGCTGTTACTGGTATTCCATGAAAGGGGACGTCGGGATACATGTGAAACAGTGTGATATTTGCGCAGCAGATAAAAAACCAATGAAGACGCCAAGAGCCCCTATGGGTTCGATCACTACTGGAGCACCATGGGATGTGGTAGCAACCGATTATTTAGGACCTCTCCCCATATCACCACGTGGTAATCGATATATCTTACTACTAACCGACCATTTCAGCAAGTATGTAGAGGTTCTTGCAGTGCCTGACCAGACCGCGGAGGTGTGTGCACAGAGAATACTCAACGACTTTATCTCTCGATGGGGTTGTCCTCTGTCCATTCACAGTGACCAAGGGAGAAACTACGAAAGCAGGGTATTTAGGGAAATGTGTCGCATGCTCGAGATTAGGAAGACAAGAACAAGTCCACGAAATCCCAGGTGCAATGGTCAATCGGAGAGGTTTAACCGAACACTTCTTCGAATGACCAAAGCATATTTATGCGGCGAACAAGCAGAGTGGGACCTACACCTTGGTTGTCTTGCGGGAGCTTACCGAGCTACCCCAAACGAAGCAACCGGTTTGACGCCAAACTTACTTACCATGGGTAGAGAGGTTAGATTACCATCCGAACTGGTTTTCTGTAGTTCCACAGCTAACGACAATGAGCAAGTGACATCGTATGGCGACTATGTTAATTTGCTACGGGGTAGAATGCAACACGCACATGAGGTGGCGCGAAAGCATCTATCGTCATCCGTGAAACGAAATAAAGAGTTATATGACGCTAAGGTGGCTCTAAATAAGTACGAAGTAGGGGACCTGGTGTGGTACTTGGCAGAAGCAAGAACAGTCGGAATAGCTCACAAGCTCAAAAGGACTTATGCAGGTCCATATGTAGTGAAAACGAAGATGTCACAAGCAAATTTCATTATCCAGATGGATAGGAATGGCAGTGAGAAACTTGTGCATCACAACAAGCTCAAACCATATGAAGGAATCAAACCCCCGAGATGGATTTTGCAATTGAAGAAGAACTTGAGTAAGAACAAAGAGACTACCAGTAAAGAATAGAGCTAGAAGTCAAGATAGGAACTAGCTGAGAGAGTAAATGATTTTAATCAAGTTTTAAAGATGTGTATGCTGTAATACATTCATCTTTTGTTAGTTTGTAAATTTATTGTTGTTTTTTTTAAAGTGTGTATTTTGATGGACAATTAGAAGTATGTAGTTAAAATGTAGTAATGGGAATTATGTTTTTCCTAGATGTAAATAGATGCGAGTGGACTGGTGTATGCTGAGAAAGCAGTTCATCACAGATCCAATGAGAGGTGTTACAACATGTGATATGTTAGAATACACAGAAATAAAAGTATCACCTTTTCAGAGTTTTACTAACAGTTTGTCGACCAGATGCATGCTGAGAAAGTTGTTGCAGAATTCAACATGATTCAACGCAGAATCGATTTAAGAAGTAAATAGTGAAATAAGCTATAGTATTAGTGGACTCGACCAAGCTGAGATAGCGCAGTTGTATAGATCCACTGATTCAACGTATTATCGGATAAGAAGATTATGTAAATATGTAGAACACAAAATAGTAGCTAATTTTAGTAATAAAAACTATGACTTTTCATAGTTTGTAACTTAACTAGTGGACCGACTAAGCTGAGATGGTTGTCGCAGAACTCCACTTCGTTCAATGCAGAATATATGGGAACTTATACTGGTGACGGCGGACGAAGCTAAGACGAGGAATAGTCAAGGGACGGTGTATGCCATAGACAGTAGTATGAAGATGTGTAAATAATTACACGGGTTAGTGTAACCGACAGAGAGTGGGTCATTACGTACGACAGATGCTAAACAGTCCTAGATAAAGATGATAGAAGGATGTTAGAGAGATATATAAAGAGAACCGACAGACAAATGTGAAGATTTTCTGTGAAAGAGAGAAGGGTCTAACTACACCACCGGGTCACTTGAAGTTTTAGTTTGTCAGCAGAACGGTCACAGAAGTAAGATGTTAAGAGACGTATACCATGATCAAGTGGCAGTAATACCTATGAGAATGACAACACAACCACAGATGTGTTTTATGATTTTATTTTTGTAATAACATACATATATTATATATGGTTATTAAACTGGATTCAACCAAATAAGAGAGCAATTGAAGTTTGTCATGTCATTCAAGAGGTCTAAACTTCTGTTTACCAATAGTCTTAGCACTACAACGATTTTGTTTGTTTTGTCTTCTTCAGAACAAGATGTCAACCGTGAGCGATCGAGGACGGCGGGCATACCAGTGTCTTAAATGTCTACATCGATATGACAAGGTCTACATAGAGGCGAGGTATAGAGTTATAGATCACATTATGAAGCATCATATCAGCCAAGATGAGACGCCCTTTCATTGTGGATTGTGCCTTTTCCGATGCATGAAGTGGGAGGAGTTGCTGGCGCACACCACAACATTCAGGAGGCACCGGATCATGCTTCGCGAGAAAGGTGTAGTGGACACTCCAGAAATGCTGGTCGCCAGCAAGAAACCTTACATCATATCAGACGTCGATATGGTAGCTTTGTCGGCGGAAGCGTCAAACCTCCACTGGACATTTTTGGCTGAGAGGAAGGGACACATCACACCAACACCCGATATGTTGACACAGGCCATGAACACAGCATTCCCGTTGAGTTTCCCCGACGAGTCAGCAGGATGGGACACTCAACAAAGTGTACTTGCCCCACTGCCAACTTTGATTGACCTTTTCCCTCAACTAGATGGTGATGAGCGACACGTCAGGCATACGCTACCAACACCACCATCAATGCCACATCAGTCAGAGTCGCTCACCTCACACTTATTTACACCAGCTTCACTACCAACACAACCATCAATGCCACATCAATCAGAATCACTCACCTCACACTTGTTTACACCAGCTTCACTGACCACACCATCATTTGTGTATAGATCACCAGAATTACCACAGAGGTCACCAGTATTATTACAGAGACCACCATCAGCACCATTGACCACACTACCACCACTGTGTCAAAATCAAGCCAGCACACATACAGCTGTAATCACCTCACAGTACTCACCACTTTCATCGGCAGCAACGACATCTACCAGACCACCTGTACACTCTGACGTGACAACGACATCTCCTGCTACAGAGAGCATATTGGCTTCATTACTGGGCACACCAAGCCGTGATATGAGACCTTTGTTAGCCCCAACAAAAACCATGAAGCGTGCCAGAAGTGTCTCGGAATCATCCAGTTCCTCATCATCAACGACCACCTCGGATGCTTCCGACGTAAGGAACAAGACCTTAGTGGAGATACACGACACCCTGAAGCTCAACTCGGCAACCATTTGCAAACTGTTGGAAGACAACACCAGGGCAGTAAGAAGGCAGGAGAGAGCCATGGTAGATATGAAAGATGCCCTCCAGTCTCTTACTGCTTTGCTGAAGCCTGCCCAGCCAAAGGACCATCCTCCACCGCAGAGTTCCTACAAACGGACGAAGGAAGATCGACCATCTCCGAGAAAAGGAAATAAGGAAAACAGATGGAAGAGATTATAATTTATATCATACGCCATATAGAGGACAATTTATTACATATGCCACATAGAGGACAATTCTAGTACGTTTATTTACATAGAGGATATTTCAAGTGCGTATACCTACATAAGCCATATAGAGGACATTTCTAGTGCTAACATTTAAGGAAGAAACATTTGAGGAAGTTTCTAGTGCTAATATGTATGGAAGGAACAATCAGTGACACTTTCACAACAGTGAATATTACTTTTAGGAACAGTTGTAACTTGTTTACCAACAAATACTTTATTGGTGTGGTTTTATATTTATTGCATAATGATGTATACATGTATTTAAACATGTACAGTAATACTCATGTTAAGAGAATGTTGGAAGTGATAGTGATATAGGTCATGTTTAAGGAATAGTTATGTAACGATTAAGATGTTATTTTCAAAAACTTTTAATTCTAAATTGTGATAGGAAATGTTTTAGGGTTTCTCATATACTAGTATGTTAATGTTTAATTAATAGGGTAAATGGGTTATTATGTTTAGCTCATTGTCTGAGTGCTAACTTGAACTCACTTTCAACATATTTAATGTCATTATTATTGTTAACTTTGTATTTGCAATTTGTAAGGTGTTAGGAGGACCTTTAACACATTAAGAGGGGGGGTAATGTAGTGCCTCGCTATTTTGCATTCTACTTTCGTTTTCACGATTTGAGGTTAGATCGATCTTTTAGATTGATATTTGTAATTTATTAACATAATGATTACGCTTTCAGTCTAATTTATCATCTAGACTAGAATCTATAAAGTTACCTTTTTGTAACGAGTGTATTCAGCCAAATTCTAGTTGTTTATTCTTATCGCGTGTTGTTTTGAATATACTTCCGGTAACCATTTTGGATGTTTATGTCCGATGCATTGTGGGTTGTTTTCTATAGCAACGCTATGCGCGCTAAGTTTAAATCGAGTTGTAAATACTTTTGAAACACTCGTTTCACATTTATTTAAGGTCAGATTGTTTATCCAATGTAAGTGTTTTATGTAAAAATCATTCGGTTATTAATATTGGTCATTGTTTACTATAGTTTAATAGTAGAATATGTTGTAATTTCAGTCTTTAGTTAGGCTAGTAGGAAAAGCGCACATATTTCATTGTGCGGTTTTGTGCGACTTTGACGTTGCGCGGTTTATTATGTATTTCGTTAGGCAATGCTTGTGCGGCGTTCTTCGCACATGCAATTCTTGTGCGGTGCACAGTTTTAGGGATATTTAGTATTTACGGAAAGGTCAACTGCGCACAAGGACTCCGACCTCCATTGAATTTCCAGCATCCTTGATTCATTTACTCATTGGTAATTTATTTATCTAATATCTACTTATAGGGATCAATTATTTAGAATTTGTTTATAATAATAAGTACTAAAAGACACTTAGTCTGTTTTAAAGTGAGCATCTTTTATTTATCATAGTTTGAAGTAACTAAAGGAACGCTTTGAATATTACACTTTAATCTAAGTCATTTGATATGATCTACTAGATTCACTATATCATAATCTGTTGAGTATTATATCTAGTCAAGAATTGTTACATTCGTTATATATTATATTAACTTGTTGATGATATTGATATTTAGCATTTCCTAAAGAGAGAATTAAAAGAAGGAAACGTTCACACGAGTAGTTCAATTATTTATCTTCCTTGTTATTTTAATATGAAATAGGTTTTTTAATAGCGTTTTATTTATTTTCAAGTATACTATCGGAGTCCATTTTATTTAAACTTTAACGAGGCCACGGCGACAATGTGCTGGTACGCTACCACTTGAACCATCAGCACGTTACAATATTTTACTTTAATGACTTAGTAAGGTCATTTTACATGGGGAGAAAACATTAATATACAACTATTTATTTTCTTTCTCAAAATCTGGTGATGCCGCTAGTTTTAGAAATAAAACATGATTAAATAGGGCAGTTGAGAAGACACTTTTGTAGATGTGTGGTCTGTTCTGATGTGAAAATGTGTAAAACAGACACAATATTGGAAATTTGCTCTGTGTCTCTTTAATAAATTGGAGACCCATCACATAGACCAATGAGTTGATGTTAAAGGGACACACGGCAATCTTGAAGTATTTATCAAGCTTTAATATTAGCATCTTCATTTGTTAACCTGGTAACTTTTTAAATTTAAACCTGCTTGCATTAAAAGTTAAATAAAAGTGTTTCATTTTGTCTTCGTTATTCTATCAAATACTTAACTATATTATTGGTGCACTATTATCAACAGTAAGTAATGTGTAAAACAATTTCTTCTGAATTATTCTGATAAATAATATTAATGATGCACAAATGCAAACTATGCAGAAAAATTAACCAAACTCCAGAAGTTTTAAACAAATAAAGACTGCCTAGTGTCCCTTTAACACAACTTGTTTTCGCATGTATCCAGTACATGTAGTTTACACGAGCTCATATGACAATCATGCTGCACTATCACTGAAAACATTTTTTACTCTAACTTTGAACAGCACCGTGCAAGCATAACACAAACTCCATTTAAACAACTACACAAGTGCAAACATTTTTTAAAAAGGCTCTTACCTCCATATGATCCAATGGCATTTAATACGGCTTGACATTCTGAAGTCGTCAGTATCAATTCACTTAGAGCTGCTCAAGGGCACGATTCACATTTGAGGCCTCTCTGAAAACAACATCAATCCAACGTCAATGATCAAACAGACATATTTTATCCTTTGTTATACATACTGTAACATATTTAAAAAAGAAAAGATAAAAGAAGAACTAAATTGAATAAAGCATGAATACTACTTGTGCTCAATAACACGGTTAATGTAATAAAAACATCTCTCATCATTCATTATACATGTAAAATATAATGTAGCCCAACTGGAGATCCATTAAAAACATTGTTCCACTTTCACAGCATATTTCCAGCCCATGGAATAGTCACTTCTTTTGAGACACACGGGGGGCAAGCGTAGTAGCTTCACCTCCTTAAAGGCTTTTAGTGAAATGTACTTTCTCGAAATTGCGTTGTTTTTTTCGCAACAGAAAGTATGTAGTAAATGTAAATAAATGTCAATTCAAAATCACTTCCTTGCCTCAAAACTTTACTGTACATAAATATGAATCTGACCGATTTCAGTCAAATTTCTTTGGCAGATTACATTGTTTCAATGGTAGTTGTATCGGGTTATGTATTCACGAATGTGCGAGAAAATAGGGATAACATAACGATATAGTGACAACGCTAACAATTTACATTCATGCATCTGAGGGGTGGGGGTCGGGGTGGAGGGGGTTTCTAGTTGTCTTACCCCCTCCTTGTTTTCGGTATGCAAGCTCCATCTACCCCCACACCCCCATCTACCGTACTTGGGTGGGGGCGGGGTGCGGGGGACATTGATAGCATTTCTACTAGCAATTGTTTTATTCCACGAAACGTTCTACAGTTTACAGTACATCCAGTTACTGGAAAGATCGGAGTACACGAAAAACAGTTATAGTAATTATGAACTTTCTATTATACAGTATACACCACTTTTTTAGGCACTGTATTTGGCCAATGTCTAAATATGCACGATCTAAAAGTGGTGTGTACTGTTTATTAACAAACACATTTTAATGACAAAACAAATACCTTGATCATGGACCTCCAGCAGCAGACAGTAATCCCAAATCCAACTTGCAACAACATGTCAATTTCACGTGTCAAATTATGTCACGGTGACCTGTCAGTCACCAACACTGCATCGTGTTGACACATAATGGGATGTTATTTCGTCCTGTGAGGTATTAGTTTTTACATAATCTACGGTATGAAACACTGTACGCGTGTTGTTAGACCCCATAGGTACCCGTAGAGCTCGCCGACGTAGCGCGCCCAATTTCGGGTGAAAAAAAATGGCGTCTGTTTTAATTGAAAATTCGTAAAATAGTCCGTAAAATACAAAGAAATAGTCCATGTTCGCGGAGTTAAAATGCAAACAGAACTGATATGTTATAGGTCCGTGGCGTTCCTACTACTAATACATGTAATATAAACATGATCAAATTACTCATATATTACACTCACTGAGTTATGCATGCACGCATTTATTCTTGTCACTTATCTCATTGTTAACTAATGTTAACAATCGTGTATAATCACTGAGTTATACGCCAACGTCAACTAATGAACATATTATCCACTGTTATCAAATTAATATTGTTTTACAATTAAGGATCAACTACAATAATTACATCTAATAAAGTAACTTCAAAATCATATGCTAGTCTAAAGTTATGTTTGAGAAACATCAATGCTAACCGGATGTCGTAACCGCCAAACAAGATGGCGCCGCCCACTGAATACAAATGTACGATAAAAGTTTAATAAAACTACTAACCACATGTTGCCTATGAATTTTGCCGTCCAATCTCTGTTCCAACAAAGTACTATCGATCTTCCCGGCGAGAGCTAGAAGACAATGGGTTTTATAGCAAACATTACGCCCAAATCATTATTTCCCACGTTCAGTCCGTGACAAACGTGGCTAAATCTACAGTATTGAATCTACACGAGAGGCCCCTTATACAATTTTGCCGTTTAAGGAAAATATACCTATACGTTTACATGCATTAGCACAAAACTAAACTTATGACACGGCCTCTCTGGCGGCCACTTAAAATGTGCACGCTTTTACGTGTTACATGAATAGATCATGAGTATTGTGAAATTGTTTCAACTCGAACAATAGATTTGGGTGTAACCGATAACTTACAAGAGCTATATACGACCAGTACGCTCTACCCGTGACATTTTGTGACAACATCTCCCCACTTAAAGAAAGTGCTACACTTTTAAAATTCAACAAAATGATAATAAATATTTACACGTTAAGAAACTATTAATTCTTCTGAGCAAATGAGCGACAAAACGTACAAGCTGATCGCTCAATCGCTTGAGTATGTAAATATTACTACCGATGAGATGCAACCTTCAGCCAGTACAACGACCGTCTTCCGGAAACATCCACTGCAGTTATAACCTAACTATAATATGTAATTACAATTTCAACACTATTCTACAATTGTACACTACCTTGTCGTAACATATACTACTATTGTACAATACACTGCAATACACTATTGTATTAAACCGGTCATTATGTGCGGCGACTTAAATAGTCTGTCCCAATATTGTGCTTTCCACGGTATATTACACCGACTTTACGGTTACTAATAACCCTACTTCCTGTCACTACAAGAACTCCAACTTTACACATCGCATCCATCGCATTACCAGTATACTGTTTGCGAAATGGAGTAGGGTCTCTCGTTTCCCTAATCGGCTTTGCTAAAGTGTGCTTAAAGCTACACTGCACTACATCTGTTGGTCTCGACTTATCGGACCGAACAGTACTACATTCAGAGTCTAAACGACTTACCTCTCGTTTCTCTGCTACACTAAGCATGCCCGATATGTCTACATCGGCTGCTGTCTCCTTACCTACACTAGTGGGAAAATACATGGGAATAGTGTCCTCACTACTGTCTTCCTACCTATCCTCAATAACTGCAACATTAACTACGGTTAACACCCCTTGTTGCCCATTATCGGTTCTACTGATATACTCTTTCAGCATATTCGCATGAAAGGTCTTTAACTTTCCGTTTATCTCGATACGGTAATCCATAGTGTTCACTATCCCTCTAACGTAAAACGGACCTTTCCATTGTAATAACAACTTGTTATTGTCGGTCGGGAGTAACAGTAACACCTGGTCATCTATCTTAAACTTCCTAGCTCTAGCTTTCTGGTCATAGTACCGTTTATACTTGGTACTTGCCTTAACTAACTGACTTTGAGCTATCTTACAAGTCTCCTCTAGTTTCTCCTTCAGATCTAAAACATACTGATATGTAGTCTTAACCTCATCACTATCTACTTCACCTGCCCACATCTCTCTAAGAATCCTCATGGGACCTCTAACTGACCTACCGTACAATAACTCAAACGGAGAAAATCCTAAACTCTCTTGTGGAACCTCTCTAAATGCAAACAATAAAGCATTGAGATACTTGTCCCAATCTTTGGGTCTCTCGGTACACATACGCTGTAACATTTGCTTTAACGTCCCGTTAAATCGTTCGACTAACCCGTTACACATAGGGTGATATGGTGTTGTCATGATTTGACGCAAAGACAATAACCTGCTTACTTCAGCCATAAGTTCTGACGTAAACTGTGACCCACAATCAGTCAGCATTTCCGCTGGTACACCTAGCCTACTGAACATATCAACTAATGCCTCAGCTACTCTCTCAGTTTCAATTGAGGGCAAGGCGACTGCCTCCGGATACCTAGTTGCATAGTCTACCATGGTTAAAATGTACCTATTTTTCCTATCCGACACTGGAAAAATTGGTCCAACTATGTCTACGGCTACCCGCTTAAATGGTGTATCTATCAGTGGCATCTGACCTAAATGTACTTTGGTCACTCGACCTTTTGGTACTGTCCTTTGGCATACATCGCAGGACCTACAATACCTAGTTACATCTCCACTAACGCCTGGCCAATAAAATTCTGCCAATACTCTATCTGACGTTTTCTTTACGCCTAAATGACCTCCCATAATCGACTCATGAGCTACCTTAAGCACTGTCGTTCTATACTGGGTAGGGACCACTAATTGGTGAAACTGTCTACTACCACTATCTTCAAATTCTCTGTACAATAACCTATTCTTATGTACAAACTTACAACTACCGGACCCTTTACACTTCTTCACTACACCATCCTTGGCCTTCACTTTACAAGGACCTAATGACTCGTCTTGAGTTTGTGCTTCTATAAACTCCGCTTTAGATATGTCACCTACGGCTGCAGGAACCTTTAATTTTCTATAAGCCTGAGCTTGCTTCTGGACCTGCGCTCTAGTCTCTACTGCATTACTTATGCTACTTCTAAAATCGGACATTACCGAAAGTACTGAACCTTCTATGTTCCCTATCGTTAAATCATACATCGGGTCATCCATACATAGTGCCTCTGTAGTCCCTTTAAAGAAAGGTGTTTCTACATCTATTCTCGCTATTGGCACGTGCTCTACCGACTTATTTAACAACATACACGGTGACTGTTTACCTACCAACTGGTCATCCGTAACTAAACTACGCCTAACTACCACACCTGTACAACCTGTATCCCTCATTACAATTACGTCCGTGCCATTCACTCTACCATCTGCCGTTGGAAGATTTGCATACGGAAAGAGACATGTTCCGATCTTCGCCATTACACCATCCGCTTTAACACAACAGCTACTACTCTCGGTTTTAATAACAGGACTATTACTACCTCTGCCTCTACCTCTACCTCGGTTTTGACCACCTCTACCTCTACCGAAATTCCATGGGTTGTTAAAACCTTGGTTCTGATTCCCTACATTGTTGTCCACTCTACTATTGTCACTAAAGTTGTCTACGACAGCGGACACTTTCACCGCTTTCCTACACTCATGTGAAGCATGATTCCCATTACAGTGACGACAACGAATAAAAGGTCTACCTATGTTACCACTATTGCTACCTCCTCTAGAACCCATCGAACTACCTCCACCTCTATAGTTTCCACTCTGGCCTTTCTGTTTATGACTATGATCGTCCCCTTGCCTATCTCTAAAAGTTCTGTCTTTCGACACTACATTATGAGCTCCACCTCTAGCCTCGGCAAACTGATCTGCTTGTGTTGCCATTTCATCTACACTAGTTAGTTTTCTTTCTTTAAGAAATAAGAACAGATCTCTACTACAAACATTTAATAGCTGGTCCCGCAACAAGAAATCTATGAGGCCCTGATAAGTCTGCGCTACCTTCCCTAACTCTAACCACCTATCTAAGTAATTTCTAGACCTACTAATAAACTGAATAAATGACTCGCCTTTCTCAGGCAAACAAGCTCTAAACCGCTTTCTAAAACCTTCTTCAGTTAACTCAAATCTCTTTAAAAGAGCATCCTTTAACTTGTCATAGTCAAGAGCATCTACACTAGGTAATCTAGAAAATACATCTAAGGCCTTGCCTCTCAATAACGCACTTAAATGAACTGCCCACTTATCTTTGGTCCATTCCTGTAACTCAGCATAACGTTCGAACCGTAACAAGTAACTGTCCATGTTATCTTTGTCAGCATCAAAGTATGGTAACTTCGAACCTTTTAACTTCCCAGAATAACTATCTTTCCCTTCAGTTTTACTGTCCTTACTATGTGTCTTAGCTGCTTCCAACTCTAAAGCTAACTTATGCTCAAACTCTTTTTTCCCCTCTCCATCATCATATTAGCCTTAGCTAGTCTACCATCTGTTTCGAACCTCTCATGTTCTAACTCTTGCTTCTGCCTTACTATTCTACTTTCTAATTCTAACTTCTCTTTAGCTAACCTATCTTCTAATTCTAACTTCTCTGTGGCTAGTCTACTTTCTTCATCTCGCTTCTCTTTAGCTAATCTACTTTCGAATTCTAGCTTCTCTTTATCAGCATCTAGCTTCTCTTTAGCTAATCTACTTTCGAATTCTAGCTTCTCTTTATCAGCATCTAGCTTCTCTTTAGCTAATCTACTTTCTAATTCAAGCTTATCTTTAACTAGTCTACTTTCTTCATCTCTTTCCTGCTTTGCTAATTCTCTTTCCTTAAGTCTAAATTCCCTTTCCCTAGCCTGTTCGTCTTTAACAAAGGGTATGCTGGAGAGGAGCTTAGAACCTAACTCCTTACCCATTTCCGTAAGATCCTTTATGGACGTCATGTCTATGGAAATTGTGGACTACTAACTACAATAATTACAATACACACGTCACTAATAATTCTACTCACCTAACTACTAATGGTAAGTCACTGTGTCCTCAGTAAATACCTGGGCATCATCATAGGACAAGTTACATACACATTTGTACTAGCGCTAACTACTAACGGTTATGTATAGATAGTATCTAGCTTCCACAAAACATATACACTACATAAAATATCTTAATTTGATATTGGACATAACCCTTAAACAATCATAGAAATGTGTATAACATGTACATGTATATTTACTTCTCCCATCAGTATAAGTATACTCGAGTGTCACAACATGAGTAGAACGTCTTGTTCGCCAACCTAATTGGAAACTATGTGTATATCAAGGGAGGTAAAAACAAACACCCAAATTATTGAGCAAAAGTGCCTCAGACCCAATCGTGTAGACCACTGCGACCTCGCGCCAAGGAAAGAACGGACAAAACAACAGTTTGGACTCACCCTATCCTTGTCGTGTCTTGACTTGTCTTCCAAGCTGGCGCCGTGATCGTCGACAGTCGCCTTGATAAATCAGAGGGTGGTACACAATTCTAAAAATAATAAGTAGAGATTTAGTATATCATAATAAAGATCACTTATTGATTCTTTCCCTCCGTAGTCGCCCAAAATCCCACTACTCTGAAAACCAGTTGTCACAGGATGACCTTAGTGGTTGGGCTAACTCAGGAAAGAATCAATGACGGTGAATGCATTTACATAAGTTTAATGCAACTTTTAAAATATGTTTAATATATACAATTATCTAAAAAAACAAGCGAATACACAAATGAACTATGAAAAGAATGTTCTCATGAACGTTTAAGACGTTCTTAGTATTGTTATAAATACTGAATGTCTAAGACACTAAAGTGTTGTTAAAGCTGTAACAATGTTGATCTAGCGCGATTACTGTGATGCGCGAGAGCTCATGAAGAAGATGATGCGCGAATTCAATGGATGATTGTCATCAAATGCCTTCTGTAAGGGTTGATGACGCGATGCAATGATAGTTAACCTCCACTGAGATTGTGAGTGATATTCCTCCAGTGAGGATTGGTAACGGGCCCACCTTGTGTCCCGGGGGTTGTCGTTAGTAAAACCTGGCTGGGCAGGTACGGGGACCGTCTCCACCGCTTGTAACGTTAATCGTGAAGCTTAGCTCCACTCCTGGATATCCAAACCTAGATGGCTTACTCCAACCCTGGATGGCTTATATCCTGGGATGGCTTAGGCTGTAATTATACATACGTTTTAGATGTCGGTTGACAAACATAACAATATTGCATAATTATCATTACCAAAACAAATCATTATTCAATCAATATATGTAAGCTGTACTAATGATGAGTAGCAATGTATACATATTCTACAACGCCATGTATACGCTATGTACGTCGCTGTTAATCAATGCCCCTAATACATGTAATATAAACATGATCAAATTACTCATATATTACACTCACTGAGTTATGCATGCAAGCATTTATTCTTGTCACTCATCTCATTGTTAACTAATGTTAACATCGTGTATAATCACTGAGTTATACGCCAACGTCAACTAATGCACCTATTATCCACTGTTATCAAATTAATATTGTTTTACAATTAAGGATCAATTACAATAATTACATCTAATAAAGTAACTTCAAATCATATGCTAGTCTAAAGTTATGTTTGAGAAACATCAATGCTAACCGGATGTCGTAACCGCCAAACAAGATGGCGCCGCCCACCTGAATACAAATGTACGATAAAAGTTTAATAAAACTACTAACCACATGTTGCCTATGAATTTGCCGTCCAATCTCTGTTCCAACAAAGTTACTATCGATCTTCCCGGCGGAGAGCTAGAAGACAATGGGTTTTATAGCAAACATTACGCCAAAATCATATTTTCCCCCGTTCAGTCCGTGACAAACGTGGCTAAATCTGCAGTATTGAATCTACACGAGAGGCCCTTATTCAATTTGCCGTTTAAGGAAAATATACCTATACGTTTACATGCATTAGCACAAAACTAAACTTATGACACGGCCTCTCTGGCGGCCACTTAAAATGTGGCACGCTTTTACGTGTTACATGAATAGATCATGAGTACTGTGAAATTGTTTCAACTCGAACAATAGATTTGGTGTAACCGATAACTTACAAGAGCTATATACGACCAGTACGCTCTACCTGTGACATTTTGTGACAATCGTGCTAAATAATGTAGATGCAGGATATCAACACAGTGTAGTGAAGATGAAAACAAGTCTCCTCCTACGTTTAGGTTATGGTGTGTTGAAAATTAAAGCAAGAATTCCCCTTATTGTGTAAGATTGAGGAAGTTCATAACTACATGTAGTTGAACAACATTAGTTGGAAGATGTGGTGGAAAAGAACGATGAAAAAAAAAAGTATACACAAACTATGGGAACAAATAGCAAATAATCCAGTTATATCTTCATGTGTTTGAAAATACTTCATATTGCGAGATAAATAGTGTGAATAACGAGGTATATTATGACTGTCAACTATATGTATCTTGCTATTTGTATTTTGCTATTTGTATTTTGATATGTGTATTTTGTACGTGTATTTTGCTTTAATGTACGTTGCAAATTTCCTGATGAAAGCAGTCATACAATTTGAACATAAAATGAAGCATTCACAGAACACAGTCAACTAAAAACAGGCATACAAAATAGTGGAGTGCGTGGTCCAGTGAATAGTGGAGTGCGTGGTCCAGTGGTAGAGCGCCGAACTCAGAATCGAGAGGTCGTGGGTTCGATCCTCGCCGCGGCCACGTTATTTATCCTTGAGCAAAGATAATTAATCCACATTGCTTAGTACTGGTTCTACCCAGGAAGCCATCGAGAGTGATTAATCTAAGTTGCAATAACTTGTTTCGCAATCGATGTAAAATAAATATGTTTAAACTAAACAAAACAAACAACAATTGCAACGGAAAAGCATAGCAAACAAAGCTTGACATCAAGGATACCTTCTTGGAACAATCTGTGGCACAAAAAAGGTCACTATGGGTATAAACCATGTTCTAGGGAGCACCAAACCACACTCTTACCAAATTGGCATCCCAATAAAACACTTTATGAGCTAACTATAAGATGAAAATAGAATAGACGAATGACGTTAGGATCAACATTGTCTGTCTGGTTAAATGTTCTCCACGTCTAGGTACTTACCACAGACGCAATCTCAAGGTATAACTGATTCCTTTGAATCTGTTTACTTTGTTTACTATGTAAACTGTTTGTAATTTGTTCGTCGATTAATGAGCGTACGAATCATCTTATTGCTTATAAAGTCAGTTGCTGAATATTCAAGAGAAATAATGAATACGCATTACATATGTATTGATCATAATAAGAATAATTATAGACCGTTTAAATCCTAATTGCCTACATTGATGTCGCCAAATATCCTCGTATTATTTTTTAAGTAACATAAACGTATGTAATATCTTTTAAGATTTCCTGCGAGTGCTACATTTCCTGTTTTAAGTATGTTTAAACCTAATTACATTCCCTTAAGAAACGAAAGCGCATTATGTCGGCTGTTCATTACGTGGTCCGAGTATTAACTTTCATACCCCATCCAACCCTTCCCCAAGAAGCGCAAATGGGGTTGGATGGGGTATGAGATAAAACCTTAATTTCGGGTTTGCGTATTGTAAAATTAAAACATTAATCGCATTTGTTCATTTATCGCATTTAATTCTAAACATATTATCGCTTTTGTTAAGTAAACAAATGTTTTTAAACGTGTTTTATTGTCGAAATATCCGTTATAAAATCCTGCTAAGATTTCCCATCGCTTAATGGAATTAAGGCGGGCCCACGTAATGTTTTCGTCAATCTGTCCGTCCTGCAAAACTCTATTCTACAAACGAATTGAGGTTACACCACTAACACCTATTTTCGTCTTCTCGGCGAATTTCAAATGACTTATTTCGATTTGAAGTCTTTCCTTTTGAAATAACGTTAACTCTAATTTTTGAAAATTAATGATTTTATCGTGACAAATGATGTAGAAAAATATGGCCAACTTCGAGTTTAATCTTTTTCATCAACACTGGCCCTTCAGCGCGGTGCCTCAATTTCTTTTCCTGCTGAGAGTTTGTTTAAATGCATAAAGACAAGATGCAGTATGTTGCTAAACTAACAGCATACACTGTCATGTTATTTAAATGTGCCCAGCTTGAAAAGGGGATAGAGGCGTCCATGTTATTTGTTTTCAGGCACAACACCTAAAGTTTCATAGCTTTAACTACACCCAACACCCATCCGCCTCTATGCACCCTCAAAATTCGTTCCAGGATTTCATTAGCCACATCCATTCACAACAGAATATCACATTTCTTTGATGGTTTGTAGATGTGGAAACCCATATTTGGCAAATAATCGTGATTTTACAAACTTTTCCTCGATGACACTGTACACTGCATATCTGTGTTTTACATTTACACAATGCACGAGACATTCAAGTGACACATCGAGTTTACGACCGGAAATCTATGGGGCGCCGTTTTACTATTTACTCAGTATTTTGTGAAATCAAGAATTCATTTCTTGATATCAAAAAATCGAATTATTGATATCAAGACTTTTTTTTGATATCAAGAATTATTTTTTGATCAAAAAATCTGTTTTGATATCAACATGATCAAGAAATGAATTTTTGATTATGTATTTCTTGATATAAAAAAAATAGATTTTTTGATATCAAGAATTATACTGATTTTTTGATATCAAGAATTATTTGTTTTCGTTACATAGAACTGATAAAAAAATAGTGCCAAGCGTGACTCAGGGGGTATTGCATGTTATGTTAAAAATCATTTGTTGGATATATGATTTATACGATATATACAAAGTGACGATATATTGTGGCTTAAATGTAAGGGTAGTTTGTTTGACATGAATGATGACCTATATTTGTGTTTATGTTATGTTGTGCCCAAAAGGAAGCAGTAGAGAAGCATTTATTGAGACAAAACATTTACGATAGAATTTTAACTAAAATGTCGGCAATTATAAATGATAAAAGTGAACAGTGTAGCTTTGTGGTACTCGGTGACTTGAATAGTCGTATAGGTCAATTAAATGACTTTGTTGAGAACGATAATATTGATATACATGTTGATATACTTCCAGAGAACTATCTTCCAGACACGCCAATGCCACGTATTTCACAAGATATGTTTACAAATCAAAAATGGGGGTTTACTCTTAGATTTTGTAAAGAGTCGGGTCTTCGGTTTTGAATGTACGAGTGGGTCTGGATGGAAGTATCGGAAGTATACAAACATAAGCAGTTTAAGGTCGTAGTGTTGTTGATTATGTTTTAGCAAGTCAGTTTATATTTAAATTGTTCGTTCAGTTTGAAGTCAATGATCCAAAATATTTTATCTGACCCATTGTTTAATTGAATTTTCAATGAACCTGAATACTGAAATTCAAAAAGAAAACGCATTTCTTAACGAAGCAACCGAAAAGGTAAATTATTACTATAGATGGGCGAAATGATAATAGTGAGTCATTACAAATAACATTAATAGTGAGAGTGTTAATTCAAATTTAAATTATTTAATAAATAAAACTACACAGAACTAATACGGACGAAGAAGTAAACGAGAATATAAAATCGTTTGTTGATATTATTGATGATGTATGTTCCCCTCTTTTTAAGCATAAAACTCATGTGACTCAAAGCAAAATAATAACTATGAAAATAATAAAACATGGTATGATGATGAATGTAAGGACGCAAGGGATGTATTTTTTAGCGATTTAAATATCGTAAATGTAAATCGGATATAAATAGAATTAAAATGTGCAGATCACGCTCGGAATATAAACATATTATTCGGGAAAAAACGCTTCGCAAACCGAAGACGGGATACTTTTAAATTGTTACAGGCAAGGTTATCAAATGCACGCGAATATTGGAAGATGTTAAAGGGGATTTCGTCATCCTCATCTCCAAGGACAGTCTCGGCTGAGAATTTTGCAAGATATTTTAAAGCTATTAATAATCCCGACAGTACTTTCTTTCAGGCCGATGAGGATGTACTATATTTCAATAATAGTGAAATTCAGATAATGTTTGCAGAAATTGACATCGAAATAACAAACTTGGAAATATTGAATTCCATAAAAACAATTACGCAACAATTCCAGCGGAGGACCAGATTTACTGGTAAATGAGTTCTTTAAATATGGTTCGGATGCATTGTTGCCATATTTATTTAAATTATTCAACACCTGTCTATCATGTGGTTACTTCCCCGAGGCTTGGAGCGAAGGTCATATTGTACCGATATTCAAAAGTGGTGACCCCGGCGAACCAAGCAATTATAGGGGGATTACGTTATTAAGTACGTTGGGTAAATTATTTTCTAGATTACTTAATAATAGATTGATCACTTGGGCAGAAAAATATCATGTGTACATTGAGGCACAAGCCGGTTTTCGTAAAGGTATGAGCACAGTTGATAATATATTTGTTCTAAACGGTTTGATATCACATACTCTAAACCAATCAGGCAAGCTATTTTGCGTTTTTGTGGATTTTAAGAAAGCTTTTGATTGTGTAGTGAGAGATGTTTTATGGTATAAATTAATAAAGTATGGGGTGAGGGGGAAAATTTTAGATGTCAATAAATCTATGTATAACAGTGTAAAGTCAAAGGTCAAGTATATGAACACGTTAAGCGAGGATTTCACGTGTTTTCTCGGGGTGCGTCAAGGGGTGTGTTTGTCGCCTTTTTTATTTAGCATGTATTTAAATGATTTAGAAGAAGAATTAATATTTAAAGGAGTTGACGGGGTAGACGTGGGTATGATTAATTTATGTTTATTATACGCGGACGATATTATTTTATTTGCACAGTCAGCGGAAGCTTTGCAGAAGTCATTGTCAGTTTTAGAAGAATATTGTGAAAGATGGAAACTTACTGTTAATACGACAAAGACAAAGATCATGATATTTAGAAAAGGGGGAAGGTTACCAGATACTCTTAAATTTTATTACCAACGAAGTGTTCACTTCAGGTGGGGCTTTCAATGAAACGGACAAAATGTTGGCCGGAGAATCTTTAAAAGCTATATTCCAGTTAAATAAATATTTAAACAAATTTATCGAATTATCTCCTAATCATACATTTGATTTATTTGATAAAGTAATCTCACCTATATTAAATTACTCGGCCGAGATATGGGGATTTAATAAAGGTAAACAAGTAGAAAGGACACATTTAGGTTTTTGTAAACGTTTATTGGGGGTAAGTTAACAACCCAAACTAGCTTTATATACGGGGAAACTGGAAGACTGAATTACATAAACAAAAGGTATTATATAATTACAAAATACTGGTTAAAATGATGTGCAACTAGCGATACGAAATATTTAAAGATAGTTTATAATATGTTAAGAAACGATGATGAAAGGCAAATAAATCAAATAAACTGGGTCTCGCAAATTAGACATTTGTTATTAACACTGGGTTATTATGAAGTATGGCTACCTCAGGGAGTTGGTGATAGGGACTTGTTTTTCACTGTTTTCAAACAACGCCTCGAGGACGTATTTATTCAAGGTTGGAATACGCAATTAAACGATTCTACTACAGCATTATTGTATAGGACAATTGCAGTCTTTAAATACCAACCATATCTTGATATCTTAAATAACTCCAAATTACGCTATGGTTTTTCAAGACTTAGACTCTCTTCTTACAGATTGGAAGTAGAGTGCGGACGTTGGAGAAAGCCTATAAGTGTGCCTTTTCATGAAAGGACATGCAAACAATGCCAGTGCCTTGAAAACGAATATCATTTCGTTATTGATTGCAAAAATTATACAGAATTAAGAAAATCGTACATAAAGCAATATTATTGGAAAAAACCCAAACTACATGAAGTTCGTTCAATTATTAAATAGCGAAAACAAAATCGAAGTGATCAAATTAGGATTATATGTATATAAGGCTTTTGATATTAGAACTGTTTGGAACAAATATTGAACACAATTAAATTTATTTATCGCTGAAATTCAAAAATAGGATTTGTATAAGTATTGTATTTTAACACTTAACATGTGTAGTATATCTCTCCGTGTGGAAATGTGGCTGTGTTGCTTCTATTCCATGAAATACAGATAGTAGTATTTGTTTAAGTTTAAGATAACGATTTATACTTCCAAATGAAAATATAACAAATAAAAACAAAATCTTTCCCAAATGGATAACCACTAAAATTCGGTTACTTTTTACGGTTCAAATTAATTTCAACGTATAGTAAACTTGCTAACACATACGTTTAACTTTTGTTTCATTATCCTCGTAATAGTACCGAATGTATTCTATGGTATTGCAATGCTTTGTTATTACTATGTACATGTACTAACAACATGCCATCTAACCACATTTATTTGTATCTATTATGTAAACATGTTCATGGGCCATATTTGGCTTAAAACAATAAGCAATTATATTTCATATATATTACTTACTATATTATAATTTTTGATATCGAGAAATGCATTTTGTGATATCAGAAAAATCATTTTTTGATATCAATAAATCCGTTGATATCTTGATATCAATAAATCGATTTTTTATATCAAAAAATCAGTCTATATATTGATATCAAAAAAGCAGTCTATTTCTTGATATCAAAAAATCGAATTCTTGATATCAGGCAATGAAAAGAAATACCGTGATTCAAATGATGTCTCCTCATCGTGAACGCTCGGTCAATCCCGTCAAGCAGTGTTATGATCACGTGGTTTCAGTTTTGTTTTCCGCACTAGTGCACAACGAAATGTGGGAGCGACAATTAATTCCAATTCTATCATTTTAATTTTAATTCTTGATATCAAGAAATCGAGTTCTTGATATCAAGAAATAGAATGATTTTCTGATATCAAAAAAATTAGACTGACTCAATTATATTATTTGATACATGTATCAAGAAATACATTTTGTGATATCAGAAAATCATTTCTTGATATTAAAAAATAGAATTCTTAATATCAAGAAATGCATTTTCATACATATATATACATATTCAGAAACTGACTTTATATAAGCTCTGATATCAATAAATCGATTTTTTGATATCAATAATTCGATTTTTTTATATCAACAAATGAATTATTGATATCACAAAATACTGAATAAATAGTAAAACGGCGCTCCATCTGTATTTGATGCTATCAGGCGGTTTATACGGCAATAACGTGTATATGTCTACTTTACCGCCTTATATTCCATCATAATACATTTGCTGGATCAGATAACGCGTGTTTTAATTTGTTTCTGATAGATGTTAAGCTTAACACCAAATTTTAAAGCCAAAATACATATTTTGTCTAGTTTGGTTTGTAGATGTTAACATTTTTATCAAAGCGAGTGTTTGTTGAAGGTAAGCGCTAGTGCTTCGATGTAGAGGCGCTGCTTCGTTTTAGTTTAGCGCCTTTTCTTATTTGGTAAATATATATAACTCGAACATGAAAAGTGGCATTCAAGGACAACAGTCAACCAAAAACACACACAGAAACAAAGAACACATTTAAAGATTAATAAAATGCCGAATAAGACATCACAAACACAAAAGGGTTGACAATAGGGCTACGGCCTTGGAACGATCAGCGGCAAAAAAGCCCGCTGTGGGTTTAAACCAGTTCTAGGGTCAACAAACCTCACACTTACCCTACAAAGTATTACCATTTAGCTCACCTATTCGTTATTATCAAAGTCACGGTCGGTAAAACATAAACTTTTATTCATTTTATAACATCTTAACGAACGTTGTCAGAGGATATAATGTTTGCCCATTCCTTCGTCCATGTTCTGTCCGGTGGTTAATTGATTTCGTTAAGTTAACCCTTTTTCCTTACACACTTCATATTTCATGGAAATATATATCTAAAACAATTAATGGTCACCTCTATATTAATTGTTTGTATTTGTTTTCCAAAGTATGAATCTTCAGTAATATATTGATAATTAAATACAGTACATTATATTTCATAGAAATTCAGCAATACTTAACTAATTATATCTGTGTTATAAAACTGGTTAATGAAAAAAAATCTGGTATATATTTCTTGGAACTATTAGCATTTGTTTTGACCTGATCAATTTCCATTTCAGTTTCTTTCAAAGTAGCAATTGCAGCGTCAAATCAATCTGGTCTTTCTATTAATGTTGATATTATTTTTCTTTACCAAAACAGTTAACATAAACAGTTCAACTTCTTAAAGTCGACAAGGTTATAAGACGTTGAATCCTTCACAGTTTTTTAAACTGTTAAGTGGTGTAATAATCCATGGACTTCAACAATTTGGTCTTTTTCGATATTACAGTCAAAATGTTTTTACTAGGAAATTTTCGATAGGCTGGGAATGTAGCGTCCTTCAGTAATGAGTCCAGTAAAATGATTTCCTTTATTTTTCAAACCTGAAATAAACCGTAAGCATTTACATTTAAACAATCGTCCTCCAAAATAGATGCATAGTGTCATCATACCTCATTGCACAAGAACTGACACACAAGACAACTGGAAGCGATGCCCGAAAATAAAAATAAAACATCTTCCATTCTGACAATCAACGATCTTCCGTTTCCGTTGCAGAGGGTAACATATCAGTCAAACCCTATACATATGTCATCATATGTATGATGACATATGATGACATATGTATTACATACATGAGAGGTGTAGATATCGACATTAATTCCCATGAACAGACTCAATAAAACCGCGTCTGCTACTTTTATCTCTTGTTTGTGTGTGTTGCTTCCAAAGGATCCCCTTTTCAGTATTCATTGACATTCACACTAGCGATTGTTTAATGCTGCGTGGCGGCAATAAATAGTTGCCCCGACTAAAAAATCAGTAGTGTTATTACTTACTGATCCTTTGGGATCTTCAAGCCCAATCTTCGTGGCTATAAAATATAATATCGCTTAAGCTGGTGCTAGGAGGCGTGAGAGGTTTTGCACTCGACATTACCTCTCACGAACAAACTCAATAAAACCGAGACTGCTACTTTTATCGCTTGTTTGTGTTTGTTGCTTCCAAGGGATCTCCTTTTCAGTATTTATTGTTGTTTTTTCGATATTAAAATATGGTTTCTGCTGTTGTATTATCAAGTGCAATGACATCTTTTAATGGACACTCGATTACAGCAACATATAGTTCGCTTTTCTCATTGAAGGAACACATATGTCCTGTTAAGATTCAATTAACTTTATGGATTCAGTATGTGATAATGGAATAACTGGCCTTCCATCTCCGATGAGTGTATTAAGAAACAAATTGAAATACTTTGACAGGTATTTGGTGTTAAGAGACTTTCCTTTTGAAGCTTAAATTTGGATTTTCATATGCATGACTTTGTAGTGTACGATACTATCAAATGTTTCTGTTTCTTCTGTGCAGTAATCAGAATGAAATGTAACACACTCGAACTATAGTAAAATATAAAATGATTACCTTTTGTCTAAATAATGTTTATACTACGAGAAAACAAGAAAAGTTACAGTTGTAAAAAATCCCCAAAGGCATCGAAAATCTAGCTCTTATAGAAAACATACTTCGATGAACTTGTGCGTAACTTCAACAAACCAGCACATAAACATCTACAAACTTGTCCAGATTTCAATGAAATGAGCATTTAAGACAATAAATAAATACATATTTTGACACATACTACTAAAGTATATCATTGCACAAAACCAGTGTAAAGGATACAGCATTTAGACAAAGATATTTAGAAGAAATGTAATAACATATTATACCACAATAGCCTAAATACACACTATGCATCGCTAACGCTCGTGCATTATCTCCCTGTACACGTGCAAAACTCATGCTCTATCCTATACATATACCGTACATTTTTCCCCTTGACTAATTTAATGAATGGAATAAAGATATAAAACATATAGCAACATGTCATCAAAGTTATCAGAGTTTAAGGCAGTGAAGTAAATGCAACTTAACTTTAGAAACAATTGAAATATCGTAAAAATACTGCGTTTGTCTACATTTTTAATGTAAATTCAATTCCATCATGCAACTGAACCCGTCTACAAACTAGCGTGTTGATATCTACCAACTCAACCTCGATTCGCACTTTACTTACAGTGATTCTAGGTATCACTAATCACTTATATATTATTGTATTGGCTGTTATGAACAAAGTCCACATTTTCATGCTGAATGAGACCTTTCCAGGCTTTTGGGGAATACATTTATTTCCGCTCACTAAAATGCATAAAACGTGAACGTTGCCCAGATGAGTTCTTTTATAATATAAGTCAGACAACGCACAATGTTGGGCTTTCCCTGTAGAGTGTTTTTTCTCAACTCGTAGTATCTTCGGCACCCAAAATGGTATCATAGTTTGCAGTCAGTGTCGTCTAATTTCACACTGTAGTCTTCTCGCCTGCAACTGAAAACACAATATGCATGATCAAGTATTAAAATACCTAAACCCATTCACAATCCTCCTTGTAAGGCGCTAAAAGCATCTTCTTTAATTTGAGACCAATTGCAGATTCCAGTTGCGAAAAATTACGAATTCTATACATTTACAAATTTCAGCAATACTACAACACCAACGGGAAGTAGGTAAATATAGTCGGCCGTAGTCGGTGATTATATAATTCATTAGATTATAACTTCATTAAAAATACATTTATAAGTAATGTTTATATTAAAACGGTGATTGAATTTGTTTCTATAAAAGAATAAAATATATACTTACAAATCAAACATTTCATTCTTGAAAACAAAGAGGACAGACTGAAATCTTACATCTACAAAAATTATAACAGAATAAATATACCGAGAAATAAAACTTGTAAGCTAAAGGTACAGCTGCGTTTTTGGTTTGGTTTTACTAGGCCTTGAATAAATCAGTAACGGGTTAACAAACTCCTACATAACTGTAAAAACCTCCGTATGTCTCTACTGTCTCATACGTTATTTATGCCTCCTGCCGGTTTCATTACATGCATTGCTAATATGTTTCTTAAAAAGGAAGCAGACTGTTACGATATACATATAGACAGGGAGTACGTTATAGGGAGGAGAAACGGGCTCGTTTTGCCGATTTATGTTGTCGCGCATGTGTTTCACTACTCCGTGAAAATGACTATTTTCCGGTTGTTTCGCGAGTGTGTGAAAAACAGCAAATTCTTATAAATTATTACACTTACAAACTCAATAAAGGTTCTAAATGTAAACATAAGTATTATTTATTCACATTGTGTCCTCTGCTACAGAGTGTGTATTTGTTTGCATGTTTAAAAGCACATTTTACCAGACGGTTCCGTGTAACAAAGATGGCGCCACTCTGCGCCAAATAAACGATGGTGACAGTGTATAGCTATTGTAAACGAGATACGAGACTACGGGTTATTTAGGCATTAATAATAACAAAAAGTGAATAGTAAACATATTTATCTTTGTCAAGAAGGTAATTGCATGGTGGTGATTATAAGACAAAGCCTAAAAAGAGGTGATGAAAATGTGCTTTTTGAGATATCAGCTAAATTTTTAATTTTATAGAATTAAAAATGGTGTGGAGCTATTGCAAACGAGATACGAAGTATGGGTTATATTAGGCATTAATAATAACAAAAATTGAATAGTAGACATATTTATCTTTGTCAAGAATGTAATTTCGTGATGTTGATTATAACAGAAAGCCGTAAAAAGGGGCTGTAAAAACTGCCTTATTTGAGATGTTGGCTGAAATTGTAACTTTTCAAATGTAACGCGCTTACGATTGATTTACCTGTATCGATAAAATAGTAAATGGCGTCGTTCTAGCGCGACAACATAAATTGATAAACTAGAGCGTTTATGAACCCGTTTCTCCTCCCTATAACGTACTCCCTGATATAGACCAGATATTTAATAGAACAGAAGCCGGTATCAATGCATACTCATCAATCTATCCAAAACATATGATATTACTTGCCACTGGGTTTGTTATTTGTAAACGAGAACGAAATGTAAAAATATTTGATAACTTAATAAAGAAACAAATAATTCATGAACTGACGAATTATATTTCATCTCATCTCATCCAGAAGGTATATAGTATTTCTAGATATACACCATATGTAGACTCTGTCTGACCAATGAGATACCTGAGAAGGCAACACATTAGACTGGCTATTAGACCTAATAGTAATATATCAGTGTGTTATTATTCTATAGTAAGTACAACTTGATGCAGTTTATTTATTATTCCAATCTCTTGCACATACATTTTTCAGCAATTATATATGGGTTCTATAACACGCAATGAGTCGTTCGCATAATTTCACAATTTCATGAACGCTTTTAGCTGCTAACGCTCTTGGTTGTTAAATGAGCGATACTGTGTAATGTGTAATTCTACAGATATTGAAGATGAATACCACTTTATTTTAGTTTGTCACTTGTACAATGATACTCGTAAACAATATATAAAGCCATAATATTACCGTCGCCCAGGTAAATATATATGAATTTGAAAAGCTAATGCAGGCAAACAGTACGACAATTCTGATAAATTGGCAAAGTATATTAAATAATGTTTTAATCTAAGAAATTCCATGATTATTAATTAATTATTTCATTCATCCTCTGTAGTGGAGATACAGAGTTTAGAATATAGATATATATAGTAATATATTCATATTTGTCTTGTAGTACGTGAAACAGGTATCCGTGCAGAAGTCGATAAGTCATATATGTTTTTCCTAATTGTCACAAGAAAGTTCTGCAATTGTTACTTTCAACAGTGTTCACCTGTCATATCATGTTTTGTATTTGTATATATTTGCATATGTTTGACGAGATACGTTTGTATAATGTTATTAATTTCGGCCAATATGAAAGCACTTAATTA